>VMDR010001284.1:0-135256 GCA_007922815.1 Macrotus californicus | reverse complement strand
CCCCCCCACCCCAGCCAATCCCACCTCCCTCCCTTGCTTCCACCCTCCCCCTTGGTTATTTATGTCCATGTGTCCTTTATAGTGGTTCCTGGAAACCCTTCCCCCCACTGTCCCCTCTCCCCTCCCCTCTGGCCATTGTTAGATTGTTCTTAATTTCAATGTTTCTGGTTATATTTTGTTTGCTTTTTTTTGTTGTTGATTATGTTCCAGTTGAAGGTGAGATCATATGGTATTTGTCCCTCACGGCCTGGCTTATTTCACTTAGCATAATGCTCTCTAGTTCCATCCATGCTGTTGCAAAGGGTAGGATCTTCTTCTTTCTCTCTGCTGCGTAGAATTCCATTGTGTAAATGGACCACAGTTTTTTGATCCACTCATTTACTGACGGGCACAATCTACTTTAAATGAATACTGACTTTGGTGAAAAAAGAAACTTTGCTTCATTTCTCATGCTTCTCTGTGTTATTACTGTCAAATATATTTATGTGTTATAAACTTACAGTGTGATGTTATACTTTCTGCTTTGAGCAATCATATGTGTTTTTAAAAAGTTAAGAGAGGACAAGATAATATGTTTATATTATTATATATCGTTTTATTTATCTACATGCTTGCCATTCCCAGTGCTTTTTGTTCTTTTCTGTGAACTGGTTGCCATCTGGCATCATTTTCTTTCATTCAGAAGGACTTCCTTTAGTTTTTCCTGTACTGTAAGTCAGATAGAAACAAATTCTCTCCAATTTTGTTTAACTGGAAAAGTATTTATGTCAACTGCATTTTTCAAGGATAGTTTTATTGGATAGTGAATTCTTAGGTGATAGTTCTTTCGTTCTTTTAGCATTTCGAATATATCATTTTATTGCCTTCCATCACTATTGTTTCTGATGAGATGTCAACTATTAATTATATTGTTGTCATAAATATGTTGCATTATTTTTTTCTCTTGCTGCTTGCAAGATTATTTCTTTTCTTTTCTTTTTTTTTTTTGATTTTCAACATTTGGCCCTTGTTGTCAAGGTGTGGTTCTCTTTGTACTTATGTCATGTTGGGTTCATGCAGTTTCAGGACTGTCCTAGTTGGTTTGGGCTGTTGTAGCAAAATAGCAGAGGTGGGTGGCTTACAAACAACAGAAATTTATTTCCCACTGTTCTGGAGACTGGGAAGTCCAAGGTCAAGGTGCCAGCATACTTGGTGTCTGGTGAGGACCTGCTTCATCGATGGCTATCTTTTTGCTGTAACCTCGCATGGTGGAAGGGAGGAGGGAACTCCCTCAGGCCTGTTTTATAAGAGCACTAATTCTAATTCTTTTCTGGATAAATAAAACTGAGAGATTTTATTTCTTTTCAACTTACATGAGGCTTCACGCTCATGACCTAATCTGGACCCAAAGGCTCTACCTTCTAACATCATCACTTTGGCCTTAGGTTTCAACATACGAGTTTGGGCAGGACACGAACATTCAGACCACAGCATTGGCTCTTCAAACCAATGTTACTCACTAACACTGGAGAAATTTCAACTAGTTCTTCAAATAATTTTTCTGTGCCTTTGTCGCTTTCTACTCCTTAGGGACTCCTATTACATTTATTTGGAACGTTTTACATTGTGTTGCCATAACTTTTATTGCTGTATCTTCAAATGCACAGCTTCTTCTTCTGCCATCTCAGATCTGCTGTTGAACATATCTATCGAATTTTTAATGTCAGTGTTTGTAGTCTGTAGCTCTAGAAATTCCATTGGATTCTTTTTATAATTTCTAGTTCTCTGTTGAGGTTCCCTTTCTGTTGACTCACTGTTAACATTAATTGTTATAATTCTTTAAGCATATTTTCCTTTCATTCCTTGAACCAAACTACAACAGCTTAGAGTCAGAATCTATTGACTTTGTTTTTCTGGTCACAGTTTTCTGTTTCTTTGCTTGTCTAGTAATTTCCCATTGAAAATTGGACATTGCAGTACAACTCTGAATTCTGATTTGCTTTCCTGAAAGTGTTGGGTTGGTTGTTTTACAAACTGATCTGCATTTGAATTGCAGGGATGGTCTCCTCCATCATGTGCAGCCACTGAAGTCACTGTGCAGTTTTTACTTTTAGTATTTTACTTTATTTTTTAGTCCGGCTCTCTAAAGGTGTCCTCTGTTTCTGCATCGTTTAATGGTCAGACAATGGTTTAGACAGAGGTTATGTTCAGATACCTTGAACATATAAACCTCCTACTTTCTGTTACCCAAGCTGTTTATAGTTGGAGGAACAAATTCAAATCTACAGGAAGTCCTCAGGTCTCCCTTGACATCCACCTTCTGCTGCACCCCCAGGTCTCCCTGGCTCATGCATATTTTAGCAGTCAGTCAGGGATGTATGGGGAGTTTATAACATTCGCCTTTTCATGCCTGCCTAACTCCCAGGATTTCCCCCATTACATTTTGGGGTGATGATCTACCCACTCTGAGTGGAGGTTATAGCCATTAAGATGCTAAACCAGTAATGCTGCAGTTTTTCACTTCCTGCCTAGAACTGATTCCTTGACCTCTGACTTGTAAAACTGCAGGTCTTCATTTCCCCATCCCAGACCAAATCTGTCACCTCCAGTTGAGAAAGCTGCCGGTTTTCACTGATGGTCCTAAAAACATGCTCCCTATTCCCACCTGTAAAGCTGTGGTTCTCGTTATTCAAGGGATTGAGGGAAGGGAAGGAGGTATAGACCCCTAAGCAAGAAGATCGCAGACTCATGACCATTTGGATGCAGTAGCAGTTTTCAAAGATTAAATGCTTTTCAATTTGTTGTGTGCCTTTGGTCATTTTCCAGTGTCCTGAAATGGCTGGTTTTGACAACTTTGTCTAGTTTCATACTTGTTTTCTTCAGAAGGAAATTGCCCAACTTCTCACACCACCATTCCTGAAGTGAATCTTGGACTGGATTATTTTAATGTTCCTTCCACTCAAATATTCTACTGCCCACAGCTTTTGGCTTGAATCAGAAAGGTACTGGTGTACAGAGGCCAGTGAAGACACATGGAAGCAGAGCTCCGAATTTTGCATGCGTTACCTCAAATGTTACAAAAATAAATGAGAAAGCCAGTGAAGCTGAACACTGAACCGGAGGTTTCAGAGCCTGGGTCTAGGCTTAATGTAGCCCTGTGAGCTGTCTCTGAGGTTCCCCAACAAAAGCATGTAAAAAGGACTCCCCTAGCCCCACCTAACCCATCTTGGTGCTTCCCATCCTCTTCCCTGGCTCTTTCCCCCACCTCCCCTCGGCCACTCTCACAGATTCTGTGACTCTGTCAGAGTGGAAGCGGCTGAAATGAACTTTCACTTCTACTCAGACATCTGAAACCCAAGAGCAAGGTCATTTCCTTGTTCTTTTCTGAGTGACTGCGGGAATCATTTTTAGGTTTTTCTTTTTTTTTTTCAGCCCCTCTCTGGAGGTAGACAGAAAGATGAAGTTTCTTTTTTCCAGACCACAACAAGCCAGCTGACGCGGAACCTCCCCTCCCTGCAAACTGAACTCTCACATCCCCTCACACTCTAACCTTAATTAAACGGATGAGCCAGAGTCAGAGGAAAAAGGGGTTTTCTCGTCAGGAAGGTAGATTTTTCTGCTTCCCACTATATTCTCGATATCCTCAGGTCCAAGTATGTAAAAGTTGTCCAAAAGTCACTTATTTAGTCCCCACTGATAAAAACAGCAGACATAATTAGGCAACATCACTGGATCCGTGTTCAGAAAAAGGTTCAAGTTAGGCATCTGCCTCTAAGCGTTTGCAGGATTCTTAGTCACAAATCCAGTTCAAAGCCATCTCCTTGGTAACTTCCCCCAATAATCCTGATGGAGTTTTTGCCACTGCCTCTGGTGAAACTGTGCTTTATGGAGGCTCCCATGGCTGCACTTACCATAACCATCATAACTGCTTTTTGTATCTCTACCCCCAGCTGTGGTGTGTGCTTACCGCAGACAGTCACAAAAGTTCCTTGTGCTAATTGAATTGATATAGCAGGACTGAATAATCCTATCTCAAATCAGTAAGTTTTAAATTATAAGTTTAAGCAGTTCAAGAGTCTCTCAACTTGTATTTAATGCTTAGGTCCAACTCTCAGGTGTCAAGAGATGAATACTGTAAAAAATTAATAGCTACAATTCACTGAGCACAGCCGGTTCTGGACACTGCTCTGGGCCCTTTGCTGCCAAGGATAGAAGAAGCCAAAGCTGTTTTAGAGATCAGATTTGGGACTTTGATTAGGCATACTCACATTACCTGCCAGCTCTTTGGAGCTTACTAAATTCTAAATATTACAATAAATACTTCTTATGCATTGATCTATTTATTTTCACAAAAATCTTTGGGGAAATGAAGCAAATTTTTCCAAGGAGCCTTAGAACCAAAGAACTCTATGTTGCTATGAGCATCTGTCAAAAGCCTGTTGTTTTTTTTTAACCAGGAACTCACAATAAAATATTGTCTTAGTCCTAAAATCCAAGGAAAGAAATCCCATGAGGAAACTGAAATTGCAGACTGCAGTCCCAGACCAGCAGTAGAAGCAGGTCTAGCTGAACTCCATCCCCACAAGGTACCCAGACATAAAGGCAGAAGAGGGGCCCACCCACTGGCTTTCTTTGGTCCATGTATCAGAAAACAATGACCCCCTAAATTTTCTAATTTAATTTTTAAAAAAAGAAAGTGTGAGTGACCAGTGGCTCACCTGTCTGGCTGGACCAGCAAGTCTCCTGAGGTCATTTCAGCAACCATACCGGTCCTGTTGGTCCCTCGGCTGGCGGAGTCCAGGACAGCTCCTCCCCACTCTAGATGTCAAGGCCCTTTCCCTGTGGCCTCCTTCAGTCTCTGCTCCTCTGAGTTTTCATAGCCAAGTGAAGCAGCCCTTTGAACAGGCTCTGAGAGTAGAATCAATGGCTGGCTAAAGTGCTATAAAGCAACAAACAAAAAGAACACTAGATATTAACAGCCAATTCTGTGCCCCTCTCTCGCACCCATGCTATCACTGGTGCTCACAGTATCTTACAGGTCAGGTATTATCAACAGCACTTGGAAAGCCAAACCAACAGGGCTGAGAGACTAGAGGCCCTGGCTCACGCAGAAGGCACCAGGCAGCAGATCCCAAGCTTTTTGCTGTCTTGCAGACAAATACTGCAAAGCAAAGCAAAATACCTGATGGAGTTAGCTTGAATGTTTACTAACTCTGCCAGGCTCATGTAGGAAAAACACCATCCATGTTGGTAAACCAAAACCCCCTGAGAAAACTTTCTGGTGGCACAAAGGTATTCTGACCAATGTGGCCTAGGGCTAGAGAAAGACCAGCTGGCATGGGCTATTCTGGGGCAGCGGTGCCCATTGGACCCAGTAAACCCATGGAAGCTTTCAAAGTGCTCAGAAGGGGTGGGGCTCCTCAGGAGGGGTGGGGCTCCTGGGGGGCGGAGCCGCTGGTGCAGCTCTGACCACAGACTGGAGAGCCTGCCACCTCTGCCCGGTGCTTGTGGTGGGCAGGAAGCCATGAGCTATATGAACTGATTGGGACAGCTGAGATGGGCTTTTCCTTTCGGATTGCATCAGCAGTTGCTGGTTATAATTAGGAGGCCGCTATACCACAAGGATGTTGGGATTCAAAGAGCTATGGTGAAAAGCCACTGAGCGTTGCCAAGGTAAGACTACATCCTCTGCCTTCTAGGCCATCTTACATCCTTAAACTGCACACAGTGCTCTAAGGTCCGTAGTTGGGAAAGCAGGCAGGAACGTTGCTATGGATGTTATAGACACAGAGAGAAGACACTAATATGATCTGAGCCGCAGCTACAAATAGGTTGTTCCATCGTTGGTTCATTCCAGTTTTACAAAGGTTGTTTTTTCTTCAATTATATTTTATTGATTATGCTATTACAGTTGTCTTGATTTTTCCCCTTTTGCCCCCCTCCACCCAGTCCCCCTCACTCCCTCAGGCAATCCCCCCACCATTATTCATGTCCATGGGTCGTGTGTATAAGTTCTTTGACTACTCTGTTTCCTATACTGTACTTTACATCCCCGTGGCTATTCTGTGACCACCTACTTGTACTTCTTAATCCTCTCACCTCTTCCTTCCCTGACATCTCTCTCCTATCTGCCAACCATCTGGTAACTAACTTCTTTTTTCTTGCTGCTTTTAAGATTCTCTCTTTATCTAAAACATTCGGCATTTTAATTATGTATCTTGGAATGGGCCCCTTTGTATCCATCATGTTTGGGACTTTCTGTGCTTCCTGGACTTGCATGTTTATTTCCTTCACCAAATTAGGGAAGTTTCTTTTACTATTTTTTCAGATAGATTTCCGATTTCTTGCTCTGTCTCTTCTCCTTCTGGCACCCCTATGATGTGACTGTTGGACCTCTGAAGTTGTCCCAGAAGCCACTTATACTTTCCCCATTTTTTTGGATTCTTTCTTCTTCTTATTGTTCTGTTTTTGTTTTTTTTCACTTCCTTATGTTCCAAATCATTGATTTGATTCTCGGCTTCATCCACTCTACTGTTGTTTGCTGTAAATTGTTCTTTATTTCAGTTAGTGAATCCTTCATTTCTGACTGGATCTTTTTTTTGCTACTAAGGTCCTTATTAAGTTCTTTCAGCATCCTTATAACCAGCGTTTTGAACTCTACATCTGATAAATTGCTTATCTCCATTTCATTTAGCTCTTTTTCTGGAGTTTTGTTCTGTTCTTTCATTTGGGCCACGTTTCTTTGTCCCCTCATTTTGGCAGCCTCCCTGTGTTTGTTTCTATGTGTTAGATAGAGCTGCTTTGACTCTGTGTCTTGGTAGTGTGGCCTAATGTAGTGGGTGTCATCCTGTAGGGTCTAGTGGCGCAGCCTCCCCTCTCCCCCAAGCTGGGTACTCATGGTGTGCTCCTTGTATGGGCTCAGAACACCCTGTTTTTGTAGTTGAGCCTTGGTTGCTGTTGGCAGATGAATGGGAGGTATTTACCCAGGTCGGTCAGTTGCAAGGATTGGCTGTGACCACTGACCATCAACTTCCACCCTCTGTGCAGGATCAGCTGTTTAGGGGCAGGGTGGCGGTGCTCCTATGTGGTCTGTAGCTGTTCACTGGGTATGCTGGCTCTGGGGATTTCCTGGGTGGTGCAGGCCAAGATCAGCCCCACCTGTGTTTTGCCAGGGGCACCTAGTCTGAGCTATAAAGCAATCTGAGGTGGCTGCTACTACTTGTACTGGGCTTAGAGATTCCCAGACAAAGCCAAGCTGTGATTTTAATGTGGCTCCTGCTGGTGCCGGGCCTGGGCTCACTGAAGCCAGCTGTTTCTTACTTGATAGGATTTAGAAAGTTGTGAAGCCTGCATCAAGACCAGCTGTTCCTATGAAAAACCAGCTTGGGTGGGCCCGTAAGTTGGGTGGGGCAAAGTCTCTGGGCATCTCCAAGGTGAGTCAAACAGTGATAGCCAGGTTGATGGAGTCTCAGATATGGCACCAGCCTACAGGCTCTGTGGGAGGAGGGCTTATCAAAGGGACAATGGCCTCTGCTCACCCTGATGCCAGACACTTCAGTTTCTCCCTGGATACCACTGGTGCCTTTCAAGCTGTTACCCTAGTGCTGGAGCTCAGAGGGAGTGAGTCTGAGTAGGTGAGTCCATGTGTGGGTTCTTAAAGAGGAACTGCTTAGGGCTCCAGCAGTTTCTTTCACCGACTCAATCCCCACTGGTTTTTGCAGCCAGAAGTTGTGGGGACTTATCTTCCTGGCACTGGAACCCTGGGCTGGGGGCCTGGTGTGGGGCTGGGACTCCTTGCTCCTGGGATATCCCTTCTGAATTTTTATCCACCTGAACCATCCCTTCTGCATCTGCGCCCCTCCTACCAGTCTAGATAGGTGTGGTTTCTTTAATTCTGTAGTTGTCAAACTTCTGTTCAACTCGATTTTGGGATTGTCAGACTTCCATTCAGCTCAATTTCTGATGTTTCTAAGTGATGGTTGTTCTATATTTTAGTTGTAATTTTGATGTGGTTGTGCAGAGGCGAGCCATGTCTGCCTATGCCACCATCTTGCAGAGAACACTCTCTCTCTCTTTTGATTAGTAAAAGTTTATCCACTCAAGGAAGATTCTGCCACAGAGGAAAGACAGACAAAGCTGTAGGCTGGAGATATGGGTGGGCACACACATGCCAGCTGTGGGGGCTCCAAAAGTGACTCAGCCTCTGGATGACAGAGGGTATTGCTAGCTGCAGGGCAGAGCTGACAGAGGCTAGCAGTGATACATGGGAGTGTCTGGCTCGAGGTAAATGATGGGTTGTTGCTTTTGTTTCATTTTGTTTGTTTTTGAAAAGGTTTTCCATTTCTCAGGCATTCAGGGGTGGGGGTGATGGAATAGGTTTAATGGTGATCTTTTTGTTTAAGAGATCTATTTGTCCATCGGTGGAAAGGAAAGGACAGTTGATAGCATATTTGTATTATTTAAAGTTCTAGGGTTTTGACAACTTTTCCGATCATTTTCTACCCGGCCACTGCTTTTACCTTCAACTGTCCACATTGCCAAGCAGCTAAACAATTGCTATATCATTGTGCTTCATAGTTATAGGGAAGAATTCTGCATAATAGATTTGGAGATACTCCTCTTTCCCGGATGGGAGCTGGATTCCCTCTCCTTGAGAGAGGACTGGACATGCAGATGGAAAGGGAAAAACAGACACTCCACAGTGGAGGACCCTGGCAGACACCACCTCAGGCAGCTGATCAAGGTTAACGTCTTCAGGGACAAGTCATGTATCTCCTGCTATGGTACAAGGAGAAAATACTTCACCTCTGTGCTATTCTTTCCCCAAATGCATAACCCAGTCTAGTCATAAAAAACATCAGCCAAACCCAAACTGAGGGACAGCCTACAGGCCATTTGACCTTCACATTTGTTGAGGTCATGAAAAATGAGGAAAGCTGGGGAAATGGTCACACATCAGAGACATGACAACTAGATCCAGAATTCACACCCCGGACTGGACTGAATCCTGGAACAACAACAGCAACAAAAAGTCGTTAGTGACAAACAGGTGAAACTTAAAGAAAGCCTAATATTTTAATTGATAGCGTTGTACCCATGTGAATTTCTTAGTTCCGTCAATTGTAGCATGGTGAGGTGAGATATTAACACCAGGGGAAGCTGAGTGAAGGGTATATGCGAAGTCTCTATACTATCTTTGTAATTTTCCTATAAACCTAAAATTACTCTAAATTAAAGTGCAAAAAAAATTTTGTATGTATCCAGTCTTAGAGCAGGAGCGATCAAAATCTGAGCGTGCTTGGGAAAACTGGCATCCACCACGCAGTGGTACCTGCTAAGTCTTTGAACGTCCTGGAACCTAGCAGACCTTCTGTATTTTTTACCATTCTCTCTCCCAACCCCCATCTTGCTCCAGGAAAGCTCTAATTTTCCCTCCCTTGACGGCGTTTCTTAGCAGTCATTTATTTTCTCATTCAGCACGCATTTTTTGAGCCTTCTCTCTGTGTCAGGGGTTTTAGAGCCAAGCACCCCACCCTTTATTGGCCCAGCAGACCTCTCTGGGCTGGATCACACCCTCAGGCCTCCAAGTGCATGCCCAGTACCCAACTCTGACCCCTCCCCAGCTAGGAAGCAGAAGGTCAATAATAGAGGCAAGTGGGGGCCCAACCCTACGTAGACTACCTGGTGGAATCTGCTGTCCTCTGGGCTCAGCCACCCCCATGGAATCTGGGGCGAGCCAAGCACTATGAGCTGTGCTGGAAAACACTCTCCTCTGAGTGAAGCTGTGGCCTTAGGGCTCTGGAGTGGGACTCAAGGCCTGTTCCTGCTTGAGTGACCACTGGACCTTGGGAGCCCACTCTGCTGCCCTAGAATCTGCAGCAGCCAGATGAGGCCAGCAACCTTGCTTGTGAGGTTCAGGCATGTGGGGAGGTGATGAGGAGACAGAGAAGCTTGATACCCTACCCCCACTCCCCTCCACCCCTCACCCCAGACACAGCAGAGCAGGTGTGTCCTTGTTCAAAGGTGAAGTCTCAACCAGATTACGGAAATGTTTTGGAAGCAGGAGAGAAAGAAGAAAGAATTACGAAGCTACAGGAAGACAGTGCTTAGATGAAAATCATGACCCTTAGATGAAGATCAAAACTAAAGAGTGGTGATTACCACTGGGCCTAAACTACATTTCCTATCGCATCTCTGGCTCCCCTATCGCATCTCTTGCTTCCCACACTGCCAGCCCATAAGCTTGGATGGCACCAGCCATGCACTGCTCTGAAGGCACCAGCCTGTACCCTGCTGGCCCCTCCACCTGGGGTCTCCTTTCCAGTTTCTCACTCAGGCAAGTCGCACTCACTCTAGTTCTCAGGATTAGTAGCAATGTCTTCTCTTCTGTGACCAGTGCCCAAGTCCACTCCTGTGTCCCCAAAAACCTCCAGCTCAGGCTCAAGGCTCTTTGTTTTCAGACCTGCTGCCCCTCTGGACCTGAGCTGCTCCAGGACAGGGACCAGGTCCTCCCTCCATTCTGCTCTGGGTCCCAGCACCCAGATGGTGCCTGCATGGGGTGAGCACCTGTAAGGTGGTTCTTGACTGAAAGAAACTAGGACAAGATCTCGGGAGCAAGTGAAGATTAAGACACGAAGAAGGAAGCTTGAAGGAGCAAAGGCATGTAAGAGTCAGCGATCGCCCTCCATGAGTTGCGGGGGCCCTTGCAGAAGGGGATGGGGTGTCACCAGACCTCTGGCATGATCTGCTCCCTGCAAGGCCATGTGGACCAGAGGAAAGTGCTGGGCTTTGGGGCCAGCAAGTCCCGCATGAGGACCTGGCTCTGCCTCTTGCCACCTGGAGGAGTGTGAGCGAGTAACCTAGCTCTCTATGTAATGGAACAGTCGCATCCAGCTCCAAGCTCAGATGTGAGAACTAAACTGGACAAGATGATCAGAGCATGCAGCCTGAGGCACAAGAGTGATTAACCCCGGGCACTGCAGGCCCCCGCATGACCTCTGCTCCCTGTGGGCCACTGTGTGGTTCATGCTTCCTCACAAAGGGCTGATGCTTCTAAAGCCATGGAGGTTCTCGCAGATGTCTTGTCATCTCTGGTCTCAGCACACCTTGGTACCTGGGTAGCTGGTACCTGGGTAGCTGGTACCTGGGTACCTTGGCAGCAGCTACGCTTTCATACCCCGTTGCATCGCCAGTTCCCAGAGAGCAGGGTGCTTTCCTGAGCTCACACAGATCACCAGAGGCCAACCTGGCCCTCACCTCTGCCTGTCTAGCCACACACCAGGGGGCATGTCTCTTGAGTCTGCCCCTAAGTTCTCCCATGTCCCCTTGGCAAACCTAAGGGGACAATAACACAATGCTGGATTTGTCTCCTTGCTTTATTCCTTTTACTTTCCCAAGGTTCACATATTCTTGGGACACTCAGGAATATGTATTTGGTTCATTCATCATTTCAAAAATAATGTGCTGTTTTTGAGAACAGTGGTGCTAAGGGGACCACTGAAATTGTTGACAACGATACCAGCTCCCAGGAAGGGAGGACAGTGGGTTGAGGGAGATTAGTGTGAATGTGTCCCTACTTCTGGAAGGCCGCCTGGTGGGTTTAGGAAAGTTGTGGTGGAGAGCAGATCCCAGCAGGGTGGGTAGGAGTCTCGGTCCACAAATACGGCTTCTAGTCTGAACATCTCAATTTGTGTTGTGTAGTGGCAGACAACCCCAGTGAGCTGGGGGTGCTCCCTTTTCTCTAGGGCTCGGTCCATGGGGGATCCTGGGGCTCAGAACTTTGAGGGTGACCCATTTGGCCTTCATCATCAATCCACACAAGCTGTTGCTAGGATGTCTCATTCCAGCCTCTGTCCTGGGTCGAGCCTTTTCTCAGGACTTCTGGGCCACCTCATGGGTGCAGAAATCAGCATGCCCTCCTGTGCCACTCTGAGCCACAGGGCTCTCGGTGAGACCCGAGCCCTTGTGTGACCAGGCTGACCATGGTAGTTCTCTTGGTTGGTCCATGTTGTCTGGTCTAACCCAAGGAAGTTCTCTTTTCTCTACTTCCTGCCTCCCTGTGGCTATGGCTTGAATGTGAGTGAGGAACAAAATAGCAAACTGATAAAAGTAAGAATGTCCATTAATATCTCAAAAGACAGGTGTCCTCTCTACCTGCTGACAGAAACAGTGTGTCAGCAACACTGGGTTCATTGACAATTTTTCCAGCAGAGAGTACAAACGGGGTCTTTGTTTGCAAACTGTCCTCAGAGTTGGGGAGCTGGTTGAGCACCTGCAGAATGGGAGGAGGAAAGGGGGAACGGAGCAGGAGCAGGATTTGGGAGCAAGGACGGTGCAGTTGGGGGAGGAATAAAAACAGGGGGATTTTGAAAGAAAGAAGCAGAATGTCCTACCTTCCTGCCCGTGGCAGATTCTGCCCCCGGGAATGGTCCTAGATCTAGTAGGTCTGGTGTGGACCACCTGGATGATATCGAGATGTGGGTGGGTGCCCATTGGTCCTGCTGGAGACAGGGGTCTGTCCCTACCCCAGAGGAAGGCAAGTGTGGCTGCCCCTCTTGGAAGAGGCACATCCCCCTCATCCTTGCTGATGAGAGCTGTCAGGAAGGACAGTCGGTGCTCTAAAGGAACTTGAAAGGGACAAAAGCCTGGTGACCCCATTGCAATTAATATGTCCAGCTCAGGAGGCTGGCAAGTACTTAGAATTTAGGAGTGGCTCATCAGAAAATTCCAGTGGGTAGACCTGAGGGTTTGGAGGAACACAGGGTCCATGTGGAGATAAAGCTGAGATGGTGCAGAGAGCAACCTGGCCCAGGGGTGCAGGGGGCTTTAGCAGACAGGACAGTCCTCACATTAGGACAGGAGCAGGAGCCTGGAACCAGGACGGAAAGAAACCAGGAGCGCTGAGAAGAGAGTGCCCAGGAGTGTCGGGCCATGCCACGCTGGTTTGTTCCCAAGACTGCATTTCTACAACTAGGCACTGACCTTGCCATCTTAGCTTGGTGACTTCCTCTCTCTGGGCTTCGTGTTCCAACCCTGCCAAGCAAAGGAGTAGACTAGATGGCCTCTGAGCATTCCGTCCAGTCAACCCCTTGATGGTTGTACTTGCCACGTAAGGCTTACGGTCAAATCTGGAATAGCTGCCAGTACTTGAGTGTCAAGAAATGTGCCAGGGGCTTTGTGCACATGAGTTTGTGTGACTTCCCACAACAGCCTTGTGATGTCATTGGGAACCCACCCAGGGCTCCAGGCTGGGAGGCCAGCACCCAGATGCAGATTCAGGTCTACGTGGCTCCAGAACCACTGCTCCTACCTCTCCATTAGTCGGTCTGTTAATCGCTCACTGTATGCAGAGCACCGAACAGGGCACCACAGGAAGACAAGTGAAGGTTGTCACCCAGGACATGCTGTGAAATCGTCACCAGCTTATAGGCATAAGCACAGTGACTGGGTGGAAATGGAAAGCCAGGGACAGAGGAGCTCAAGACGTGTTTACACGGCATCTGGGGAACCTCTGCCCAAAGGAGCTTCGACTCCCCTACAAAGCACATGGCATGATCTCACCTGCAGAAATGACCCCCAGAGAAGGCCCAACTAGTCCTGGGCTGGGTCAGTACATGCCACTTCCCTCACCCCTTCACGGTGGGCATGACCCCTGTACAACCACTAGCTCAGGCCTCCTTGCTGTTGTCTTTCACCTGCCCGTTGCTCCCACCTCTGCCCACCCTTTGGGATCAGCTATCTCCTGAATTCCCCCTGCCTCATAGTCCCCTGGCCCTGGAATTGTCAGTCGTCGGTTACTACTTGTGACCCCTGTGGAAGCCAGACTGGTGCGAGGCCCCACAGGTGCAGAAACGAGAGTTGCTGTGAAGTCAGACATGTACACCCGTCCTTCCCACCCCAATCGGTCTGTAACGGGGCTGTCACCCAGGGTGTGCCATGCTCTTTGGTGGGGCCATCAGACGAGGGAGCCACTCCCTTAGGGCCAGAAGAGCCTCGGTGGAGGAACTGAAGGAAGAGGCATTCCACAGGAACTAGGCAGCCTCGCATCTGCTGAGCACTTTGGGAAGGAAGTGTCATGTGTGCAGGATGCGGCCGACCGCTGCTCTGCCTGTTCACGTCCTCCAGCTGCAGGTGCCAGAGCCTGCAGATGAGAGTGGGGTGTCAGGGGCTTGGCCTGGGGGGAGTGAGCCAGGCTCTGAGGTCAGAGCTGCAGTACTACCTGCACTGCTTTTACTTAGGGGGGCTCTGTATGGGTGACAATTGTGCTAACTATGACCCTTAGAAACGTCAAGTGGCCTCCTGATGGGTGAAGCTGCTGCCCCTCCTATAGGCTACATGCAGGAAGGTTTTCAGTAATCTTCTCCAGGTGGCTGTGGTGAGCATACCTAACCTCCCAGCACCCATGGGAACCCCTTGAACCTCCCAGGTCTGTTTCCAGCATCAGTGAATGGCAGTTGTCCCACCAGGACCGGGTCCATGGCCCTGGACAAGTCACTTACTTCCAATTCTGTGTATCAGCCTATTGTGGATGGTGTGAATCTGAAACTCAGAGGCTCACATAGATCTAGACCTGAAATTCCTTGTGCTGTTCGCAACAGCCAGCCTCCCCATCAGCCCAGACTCGGACGCCGGATGCCAAGGACCTAAACTGTACGGGGTCTGCTGGGAACCTGGGCAGCCGCCGGGAGCAATGAAGGCATACTCACCGTGGGTCTGGGCTTGTGCTTATCCGGGTCTGCGGGGCTCCGACTGGGTCTGCAAGGCCCAGGCTGCCTTCTCGTGGGGGGAGCAACGGTTTTGGCTGCTGAGAGGCAGGGGATGGGCCACAGCCATTTGGAAGAACAGGCTGATTTTGTACAGATTTATCACTGATCTCCTTCCTTTGAAACTGTAGAAATTACGTAATACCCAAACTCTTTTTTGAAAACAGACACAAGCCATCAGTCATTCCACCAAGCTCACATTTTCTACCAAAGAGCTGCTTGTCTTGGTTCGCATGATGCACTTTTTCACCGCGGGAATCATGAAAGATTGATGACTTCGGACTCTGCCTTTTGTCTTTGTTTTCTTCAGCACAGCACAGGTGTCTTTCCCACAGCTATGTGTCCTCACAGTGGTCGTTGTGGAAGCTGCAATAATATTCACTGTGTTAACTCTGTTTCACCATTTCAGCTAGACATGTAGTCATTTCCCTTTTTTGAACACTACAGAGGACTATGACTACAAACAAAGTGACAGGCAGATTGCAGAGACGTTCTGAACATCAGGATGCAGCTGACGGCTATGCTTTCCTCGTCCCTTCACGGAAGGGCATGGCAGAGAGAGCAGAAATGCTCGTTTGGGGGCGAGGTGGGGTGGACTTTGAATTTCCTGGTGATAGTGGCCTGAGTTTTCCATCTTCTCTCATCTAGTTCCCTTGTCGTCGGCAACCCTGTGAGCTGGCCAGGGTTACTGATGTGGTCTTTGGCCAGAGAACAGACTTTCCTCTTCGAGAAATGAAATGAGTCAGAAGGAAACAGAACCCAAGGGTTTGGCCTCGTTTGTCTCAAAGTCTAAACCAAGGCTCTTAATCAGAGGTCCATGAATCATTGTGGGTGGGGAGGGGTCCTGACACTGTGCTCAAAATTTGACGTGTGTGTGCATGAAGGTATTTATTGGGGATATGGTCTGTAAACTCACCAGATTCTCAAAGCAGGCCGTAGCCAAAAAAATGTTTTGAAAAAAAACAATCTCTCTCTCTCTCTCTCTCTCTCTCTCTCTCTCTCTCTCTCCTTCTCTCTCCCTCTCTCTCTCTCTCTCTTTTCTCTCTCGGTCTGTCTTTCTCTCCTCCCCAACACTCTTTTGGGAGTCTGGGCTTAAAATGAAAGAATCCTAAAGACATGTGTCTACATACAGAGCTCCAGTCCTGACTTGGGGAACATATTATCCCCAGTTTGAAGGTGAGGAAACTGAGGCTCAGAAGTGCTTCTAAGGGCACACGACTAGCATTTGGGGAGCCTTAGATTTGAGCACAAGTCTGCCTCACCTCCAAGTCTCTGTGTGCACACCCATTTTGCTAAAGCACCTTTTTATAAGAGAGTCGCTTTTATTTTTACTTCTTTAACCAGAGATAATTGCTAATGTGTTCACGAGACTCTGCCACCATACGGCCATCCCCAGTTCTTAACCGAAGGAAATGTTTTGGCATGTTTTAAAGCCTTGCATTGCCTCCGAGGAGTCAGGCTGACACAGAAATATTTGTGGTTGGTTAACTGTTCTTTCCTGCTACAAGCATTAGCCACAGGAGGTGAACTGTGTTTATCAAACTGAAATGTTATCATCCAAGGCTGAAGGAGACAAAGTAACTCTGAAATTCAAGAGACCAAACCCAACAGTCCCCACGGGTGGGAGACTTCAACCCACAATTCCCTAAACACCGTTGGGCCTTTTCAAACACATGTTTTTATTAACAACAAACTGTTTGGCGCCAGTAAGTGACTTTGGCTTCCTAAATGTGTTTGATTTCCTTCTCTCTTAGTAATCCTTTCCTGAATCTCTTTAAACTCAAGGCTGCTGCATACCTGCAGGCCAAGAAGATAAAGCATAATTCAATTTCTTGTCTCCTCTCTTCTCATTTCCTCGGGAGCCTCTGCTAAATTAACCGCTCATTACTACTGAAAACTGGCAGCCTTTCCAGAGGGAAGATTTCTGAAATACATAAAAGAAACATGCAATAAGAGGGCACATTTTAATTTCATCTTGGGCATCTCAGATGTAACACATTAAACATTAGATCAGTGTGCCTTGTTGGGCCCCAAGTTTTGACTGCAGATCATTAATCAGGGTATAGAATAACCTGGATTTGGTGTGAGTGACATCTTTAGACCCTTGCCTTAGTAAAATAATCTGTTCACTCTCTGTGACAGTGGGTTATTGAGGGAGTAGATAAGCAGATATTTATGTCTAGGTTTTTCCCAATTGATTAATTGATCCATTTATTCATTCATTCAAAAGAAGAGAAAGATTTACTGCAAATCAAATGTTTCAAATGCTGAGATGGGCCCTGAAGATACAAAGATGAATAGCTCCTTCCCTTGAGGCACTCAGGAGGAGTCTAATTCAGGCGACTTGAAACAAAGGCCCACGGTACAGTGACTGGTGTTGTAAGAAGTGCCGGGGGCCAGAGGAGTGGGTGACTGCATGGGGTGGCAGGAAAGGCTCGCCAGAGCTGACGAGGCCTGAACTGCATGTCCATGCAGACTAGTTCTACACTCAGACCGAAGGAACGCCACCCTAGAAAACGATGTTAGGTGTTTCTTTAGCTCTTTTCCAAAATTTATTATCATTCTTAAGGCAGTCTAATCAACATCACCGTTAGCCTGTGAAAACCCTCACTCTAATCCTGCACTGCACTCAGCCTGGGGTGGGCATGCCAGTGGTCTGCAGGGATGTGCAGATAGTGTGGCGGACAGGTGGCTCTTCACTTCTTAGTTTTGTAATTTTAACAAAATTACAGTCTCAACAGAGGTTTTTATATGCCACTCTATAAATTATAAATTACCTAAATGATTTTATTTGATTTTTTCAGGCAAGTAGGAAACATTTCTACCTCTACTTTATAGATGAAGCAACTGAGGCTCAAAGAGATTAATAAATCTTGCTCTGAATCACACAGGCTCCTAAATAAATAAATACAATTGTTCCTTCATGGTTCGGGGCTACGACTATATATAACACTGCGCTGTGCTGTAATAACAATAACTGATGTTTACTGAGTGCCCACTGGGTGGTAAGGTACCATTCTAAGTGTCTCATATACATCATCTGATTCAATGGGACCATCATTCAGAAACTTCTTTTCATAAAAGACTTTTGGGTTTTTTGCTTTTGCCTCATCTAATAGATAAGTTCAGGTTCTTCATTCTCAAGGTTTTCTGGCAACGTAACATGATTATCTTTCTAAAAAATTATTTATTCAAGAAGTCTGAAGCAAGTCTCTCTCCACAAATATATTCTTTTTTTGCTCTAGATAGAATATTTATTTTCATGCTTTATCACAATTGACCTAATCTCTCACCTCCATGCTCATGGCCTGGCTTATCTTGGCTGAGACTGTGGATGACCCTGTGTGGTCAGCTCAGGAACCAGGACCCTCAAACCCTAAAGTGCACGCCCTGGGTTGGGAGGTGGAGATGGCAAAGGCCGACAAATGAGGCTGAGGGTGGCAGAAATAACTCTGGAGCTCACGGGCCATGAAGAAGCAGAGAGGGAGTTGAGAGGGGAAGAGAACCAGAGCATCACTCCTAATAGGATCTCTATGTCATTGCCTCAGGTGGGACCACCTTCCTGTCTCATCCCCACATCCATCCTCACTCTCTGCAGCTGTGGGCAGAGCCCAGGTTACCACCTAGACCCTGCTACTCCTGTATGCCCCCATAAAACTGCAGTGGTATCACGGGCCCACCAAATATTAGGGCTGGGGGCTATATGGAGTTCATCCATCCAAAGCCCATGTCTTACAGATGAGGAGACAGAAGCAATGAGATGAAGTGACTCACCCAAGTTGCATCTGAGTAATCCAGTGATGCCCTTCAG
This sequence comes from Macrotus californicus, assembly GCA_007922815.1. Taxonomy (NCBI): domain Eukaryota; kingdom Metazoa; phylum Chordata; class Mammalia; order Chiroptera; family Phyllostomidae; genus Macrotus; species Macrotus californicus. The sequence continues at coordinate 116,704 of VMDR010001284.1, read as the reverse complement.
ACATTACAAGATGCTGAAGTACCTTCTGAATGGCTCAGCACAGGTTGGGAGCATTTATTAAACTCCATGTTATTTAAACCTGGTCAGCTGGCAGACCAGGCGTCCCAGCCTGTATAGAAAGACCCTGGATGAACAAGGCTGTGGATAAGCAGAGCAGCCCACTACCCGGCCCAGCTGGCTTTCAGAGTTCACTGTAACTTGAAGCTTGTGCCTTGGAGAGTGCTTAACTCATTGGCCTGCCTTTTGTGAGGACAATATTTGGGTTTTTTTAATAGGTCACAGTGGCTGTGGTATTTTATTACACGAAACCAAATAAAAATTGTAATAAGTATCCAGAAGAATTGAAAGCAGGGTCTCAGAAAGATATACCCATTCTCATAGTGGCTTTTTCATAATAGCCATGATTGAATGAATAAATAATGAATAAACAAATTATTGCATACACCCACAATGAAATATTATTCAGCTTTTAAAGAAGAAGGAAATTTGAACACATGCCACACGTAGATGAACCTTGAGGACATTATGTTAAATGACACAAGCCAGACACAAAATGACAAATTCTGAATGATTCCACTTGCGTGAAGTATCTATCCCAGTCACATTCATAGAGACGGAAAGTAGAATGGTGGTTGCCAGAGGGCGGCGGGGTGGAAAATGGGTTTTTCTTTAATGGGCACGGAGTTTCGAGTTTGCAAACCAAAAAAGTTCTAGAGATTGGCTGCCCACCAGTGTGAAGTTACTCAATATTCCTGAATTGTGTACTTAAAAGTTAAGATGATAAATTGTATGTTAAGTGTGTTTTACCACAATGTAAAATTTTACTTTATCTTATTGTTGACATTATTACAGATATCCCCATTTACCGCAATGTAAATCTTAAAAAAAAAAAAAAGAAAGAAAGAAAAAGAAAGAGAATAGAACAGAAGATAGTTAAGTGGGTTGCTTGTGGAAGGGTAAGAAATGTTTGTGAACCTTGGTTTCATGGTGTGGGTGTGCCTATGTGAACCCAGGTCTGCTCTACCTTGTGATGTACAGTGTATTTCTTCCTGATGGTCAGAAAAAAGAGAAAGAAGAAGAATTTTGGCAAACACTGCAGTGGATGGCCTCAGAGCACACAGCACATTTGGACTTCCCCCGGCTCGTGGTACAGACAGAGCTGCTCAGAAGAAGGCTGCTGTCATGCTATTGTTGTCAGTTCCCAAGGGACCTGCTTCCTGACCTACTCTGGAAGCACTTGTGAATGTCCATTGAGAGAAAGAGAATCTGGAAGTTCTTGTACATTCTCCAGCTTCTCCTACTTTCCCAAGAAAACTCCACGGATGCAGGAGAGAAGGAAATAACAAGTATTCAGCACACTCAGTGGAAGGGAAGGAATGTTTAGCACAGTCCATGGGAGAGAGGGAAGGAGGCAAGGGAAGGAAAGGAGGGAGGGAGAGGGGAAAGAAAGAAGGGCAAAGGCAGGTGGAACTAAAGATAGAGGTGGTCTAGATTTCTCAGTCTTGCAGACTTTGTATAAATCCTCTCTAATCTCAGGAAGCTAAGAGCCTCCTTGGAAGCCGTCTCACGGCTTCCACAGGGGTCTGGACATCTTGAGGCTGTTCTGCAGACGCAGCAGGGAAAAGCACCCCCTGCTGCTGGGCCCTTAGGAGGGCACACCAGGTGGCATCCTGGGGGATGTGTGGCTGGGAAGCCGTGGGCAGAGGCAGACATTCTTTCTGAGACAACTGTGGCTGTGGCAGGAACCGAATAAAAGTGAAAGTGCGGGTGTGTGTTTAATGAAGCAGCTACCATTAACGCCTGATTTATAACTTCTATAAAGTGCTGCTCATGAAGCGCCTGAGCTCCTCACAGCAGCTCCCAGATAAGGAGCATGAGCTCAGTGAAGAGGAGGCGGAGCACTGACCTCAGTACACCCATTGTGCGTTACAATCCCTACTCTTCCTGCGACCCCGGGAAAAGCGATAACAATAGTTCTGGGCCATGGACTAAAATGAGGGTGAGTCTTCATCCTGACTCATCATTTAATAACCCTGAAGCTTGGCACCCTCCTAAACCTCCCAGGGCTGCTGCAAGGACCAAATCTGATGACACATGCAGTTGTCACTATAGACAGTAATTCGGATGGATGCTGTATTAGAAGAGGAGCCATCCTCCATTCACTCAAAAGTACCTGTGTACTGTTACTGCAGGCCCTGGAGGTACGTCCACGGACAAAACGAGGTCTGTCCTCGTGGGGCTCACCTCACAGTGGGAGAAGACAAGTGCTAAACCAATGAGTAAATCTATAGTGTCAGGTGGGGATCAGGACTGTGGAGTAAAAGAAATCAGAGTGAAGAGCCTGGGGTGGGTGGGTTTGTGCTGTTTTGAAAGGCCAGGAAAGGTCCCTCTGCTGATCAGGTGTCATTTGAGCAGAGGCTTGAAGGAGATGAAGGAGCCACAATATCTGAGGAAGAATTTCTAGGCAGAGGAAGAGCTGATGCAAACACCCTGAGGTGAGAGTGTGTTTGCTTGTGTAAGGCCCAGTAAGAAAGCCAGTATGCTGGGGGCAGAGTGGGCAAGAGGAAGAGCGGTAGGAGATGGGAGAGGAGAGAGGGTACGGGTCAAGTCTAAGGACTTTGGATTTTTCATGTGTGTCTGTGTGGTGAAATATACATAACATCCAATTCACCATTTTAAGTGTACAGTTCAGTGGCATTGAGGACATTCGCGGTGTCATGCAGCCATCACCTCCATCTGTTTCCGAAACTTCATCTTTCCCGACTCAAACTCTGTCCCCGTTTGTTATGGGCTGAACTGTGCCCCTCTCCCTACCCCACTCCCTCGTTCAGAAGTTGAAGTCCTAACCCCCAATACTTCAGAAGGTGACAGTATTTGGAAATAGAGTTTTTCAAGAAGCAATTAAGTTAAAGTGAGATCATTATTTTACAATTCAGCCTGACTGTGCTCTTACAAGAAGAGGAGATTGAAGTGCAGGCAGACACAGAGGAAAGACCACGTGTAGATGCTGGAGGAGGACGGCCATCTATAAGCCAAGAAGAATGGCCTCAGAGGAAACCAACCCTTCCAACACCTTAATCTTGGACTTCTAGCCTCCAGAACTGTGAGAAAATAAATTTTTGTTCTTTAAATCAGTCTGTTGTACTTTATCATGGCAGCCTAAGTAAGTAAACACGCCACTAAACACCGACTTCCCATTCTCCCTCCCCCGGCCTCTGGTGACCACCATTCTACTGCCTGCTTTTGTGAACCGGACTGCTGTAGGTGCCTCATATGAATGGAGTCGTACAGTATTTGTCCTTTTGTGCCCGAGACCTTTTACTTAGCATAATGCCTCAGGTCACCCATGTTGTAGCAGTGACACAGCACCCTTCCTTCATAAGGACGAATACTATTGTATTGAATGGATGCACCACGTTTTGTTTATCCATCCATCGATGGACACGTGGGTTGCTCCCACCTTTTGGTCATTGTGAATAGTGCTGCTATGAGCGTTGGTGTGCAAGCATCTGTTCAGGTGGAGTTGCTGAATCATATGACTATTCTGTTTAATTTTTGAGAAACTTCCACACAGGCCTCTGGATTTTCCACCGAGTGCGGGCATAGGACCGTTGGGGGTTCTGGGTAGAGGAGTGTCATGGTCTGACCCATATTTTCCAGGGTCACAACTGGCTGCCTTGCTGGAAGTAGGCTGGTGGGAGGGCAGAGAAAGGAGTGGAAAGAGCAGGGAGGAAGCTGCTACAAGAATCCCGGCTTTGACTGGGACGGCAGCAGTGGCGGCAGCAGGAGGTGGCTCAGTGCTGGACGTATGTCAAAGGTGGAGCAGACAGGTTTAGTGATGATTTGTTTGTGAGAAGTAGGAGGAAAAGGGCAAGCAACTAGAAGATGGAGTTACTGTTTGCAGAGATGGGGGAAGCCTTGAGACTGGCAGGTTTGGGAGCAGCCTAGGGACTTGTTCTGGCCATTTGAAGTCTGAGCTGTTTACTAAGTATCTGAGGGGCGGTATCAGTGGTGATGTCTGCCAGTTCTCTGAGTCCTACCAGCCCCTTTCTCTGGCTCTTTTCCCATGTGAGTATCATGGACCTCCCAGCCTCCAAGCACACGAGACCTTTCAGATGCGGCTAGGCTTCCAAGGGCTTCCCGCTCTTGTAGGTTATGCCTTATTCTCTGTGCCTTGGCTGCTTTCTGAGTCCTGTTGAGAAAGGACTTTTCCTGGGCGTGTGGGAGTGAAAAGAAAAAGCAGCCACCAATTAAGAAAGCATTTGAGCTCAACAATATAATTATGTTAATTCCAATAATATAAACTAGCTCCTAATTTAAGACTGGACCAATCTATTATTAAATAGAAGCAATACTGTTAACATGAGTAATGAGAATAACTTCCCCCTGCATGAACTTATATCAGAATGAATAAATCACTGATAGTTAACAACAAAATAATCTCAACCCAACAATAAAACACCTATCAAACAAGTTGATAACCCAACACAGGTGTGCCTGCGAGGAAAGGTTACATGATGTCAAAGGAACTCGTGGGGCAGGAGACGGTGTTCCAGCTCCTGCAGACCCGGCACTTCTCCGGCTGAGCCCGCTGCTGTGAGGCCAGCACCCGCCTGTGCTGCAGTTGGAGCTCTCGGCCCTGTTACAAGGGGGGAACTACTCCCCAAGGTCCCAACAACAAGACCCGGAGTCCAGGGCCCCTCTCAAAGCTGAGAGTGACTTCTGGAAAGCCAGAAAGTACGTTTCCCAGCAGCAGCAGCAGCCCAGGCAGCCCAGGCAGCCCAGCCCTGTGTGGCAGACGTGAGGGGAGCTCCAGGAGGAGTCAGTAAAAAGATGTGGGAGCAGGGTATCCTCAGCTGGCTGGTCATCAGTGAGTGCCACGGGTGCCAGCCTTATAGAAGGGGAAACTGAGGCTGGGAGAAGGGGAGGGAATGCACAGGGTCCACAGCCTGGTTGACTCAGGTCCAGAATCCAGTTCTTTTCATTCTGGGGAGGTGGCAGCCTCCTGAACCCCCCGCCCCACCTCGCTGGCCCACCTCAGCAGCCCTCTGACCTCACACAGGCATTGGAGCCCTTTATGCTAAACAACATGCAGATTTTCAAACTGAGGCTTCAGCTAAGGCTCTAGGGGGTGGATGCTCCTGGCAGAGCTTGGCTGCCCAGATCAAACCCCCACTTTTAGTTTTTAAAACCTGATCTATCCAACCGCTGCTGGATTCTGGGCTCTGATTCTGAACACAGACATCCCATAGCAGACAGGTAGGGTGCAGCAGAAGATTGTAATTCTTTAGGAGGATTAAGGGGCATCTCTTTCCCCTGTACAGACAGCCCCCCCACCAGACATCTGAAGGTCATTGTCACTTTGTCATTGGCATCTCATCATTTCCATCCACTCTCCCCATTTCTACTGAAAACACCCTCATCCCCCTACCTCTCACCCCACCTCCTGCATTGCTCTCCTGCCTAGTAACCTGCTTCGGGGCTCACATCCCACAGTCCTCTCCACACAGCAGCCTCGGTGATCTTTCTAAAAAACGTAAGTCAGTCCTGCTTAGAACCATCCGATGGTTTAACATGGCATTTTGAAAGAAAGCCCGGCTTCTATTTCTGTCTCTATTTGTCCTCCCCGCTGCCTCCCTGCCTCTTCGCTCCACTTAAGCACACTGACTGACCCTCTGGCTCCCAGAAAGTACCACGTGCATGTCCTCCTTAGGGCCTTCCCCGACTGTTCCCCCAGCGCTTGCTTCCAGACCTTCACCTGCTTGTTATTCTGACCCCAACTTAAAAATCTCACCACCTGGGAGAGGGCTTTCCTCCTTATCTGAATCACCCAGTGCTCTGTGCTCATTCTCTCAAACCACCCTCTGTTTTCTTCACAGTTCTGACCTCTTTTGGAAATCATTAGACATTTACTTTGTTTATTTGTTCTCTGGGTTCCCCTCCACTCACTGCTGTGCCGCTAGATTTGGGCTGCAGAGCTGGAACCTGGTCTGTCTCAATCCCCACTGCCTGCCCAGCACTCACCCCCCCAGCCCGCCCCAGGTCAGTCTGTGCTCAAAGCTCTCTATCTGTTGGGGAGAGAAGGAGCCCCTCATAGGAAGGAAGGAGATTGCTCAGGCCCAGCCTGCATGCTCAAGGGCCACACTGCCATGGGAAGGGGCTCACGCAGAGCTGCTGGCAGCCCGCATTGTCACAGCCTTTCTGGAAAGTAGTTTGTCAGTTTGGGTCAGGAATCCTGAAACAGTTCCGTGGTATTGGTCCAAAGCAACTTTCCTTCTGAAAGCCTAAACAACAGGGGAAAAATATGAAATATGGGCAGCAATTTATACAGAAGTAGGAAACAAAGTTGTGTGTATGGGTATACACGCATATCTAGGAGAAAAACTTTTAAATGTGTTTAGTATAAGTTTGAATGACATAAAAGGACCCATGAAGTAGTTTTAAATAAGAGCGTGTACAGTAATACCAGCTAACAGGCATTTAGAGGCTATTGTCCCAGGCACCAGGCGCATGCCACGGACTTGACTTAAATTTCCTAATTCTCCCAAAAACCCGTGAGGCAGTTATTAGTATTTTACTGACAGGGAAAATGAGACTTGAAGAGATCAAGGAAGTTGACAAATGTGACATAATTTATAAAGTATAAAGCCAGGATTTAAATCCATTTTAAACCATGCTTCATACTGATTTTAGCTCTGCAAAAAATTTTAAATGTTCATATCTTCTCCTACCCCACAAAAAATGACTAAGAAGAAAGATACCAAATTATTAACAGAGGTTGCCTCCAGTATTGGGATTAGGAAAATTTTTCTTATAAACTTTCTATACTTATTTTTTTTTTCTATAGTGAGCACATATTTTCATACAAAGTTTTGAGTTTTATTAAAAAATAAGTTGTTGCAGAAAAAACTACAAATGAACAAATATAAAAACTAGAAGAACCAGGCTGTCTATGTAGCAAAGTGAACGAATCTCCAAATGCAATTTCAGGGAAAAAAGAAACACGACTTGAAAAGGGTCTATGCATTCTGACGCCATTTTGCAAAGCATGCAAAGCAAGAGTATATATGTATTGCTTATTGCTTCGTATACATGTCGTAAGTGCAAAAAGTCCTATGCGGCATTGACACTCATTAACTTCGAGATCATGACTTCTTTTGGAGACAAAGAGGAGAAGATGATGCTCAAGCTTTAGCTCCGTGAGTGACATAGAGAGAGAAAGGAAGGACGAGAGAACTGAATAAGCGTGACAAGCTATTAGTACCTGACATTGGTGCTGTTACATTAGTTCCTAGGCTTTAACACTGTAAGATATTCCTAATTAACAGTAAAAAAACTTAAACTAGTTTTATGTTTCTATAAACTTGGGGTGGAGAAGAAACTTCTAAGTATGAACCTCAAAGACAAAGATTGGTAAGAAAGATGAACAAAATTGGCTCAATAACGACAAAAACCTCTGTGCACAATAAATAGCATAAGCAATATTAAAAAGCAAAAGGTAAATTGAGAAAAGTATTTACAATATACATGACAAATTAATGTACTAACTAAATATGTAAATCATATAAAGAGGTCCTAAATGCCACTAAGATAACCATGAACCCCTCAGTGTAACAACAAGCGGGGGACCTGGACAACTAATTTGTCACATGGAAAATGCAAGTGGTTGATAAATACATAGTAAATATGAATAGTAAATGAAATTAAAACTAGGCTGTTTATCACCTTTCGTTGAGCAGATTGACAAGATTTCTTTAGAACTTGACAAACATCCTTAGTGAAGAGCCAGGGAGACGGGCTTTCTCCCTTCACTTTCTTACCTTCACTGCGAGAAGGTAAATCAGTGTCCCCATTGTGGAAACCAGTTTCGCCTCACAGATCAAGAGCCTTCAAAATGTGCATCTTCTTTGACTTAGTCATTCCACTTACAGGAAAATAGCTTTAAAAATATTGAAGAAACAACTAAATATATATTTTACAAGCATGTTCATTACAGGTTTCTTAAGACTAGTCAAAGGTTGAAAATAATTTATTTGACCAATAGTGGTTAAATTAGTATTAAGTCTCGGCAATAGCAATAATAATATTGCTTCTAAAATTGTATTTATATATATCATTTACACTGTAGTGTTTGCTGAAATAACTACAACACAATCTGTGTACATAGCTTGGCCTCATTTTTTTAAAGTGGATATGCACATACTAAAAACTCTGGGAATTCATCACGGAAGTGTTCATAGTGCCTTTCCATTCAAGATGCAATTGCAAGTAATTTTTATTTTTTTTTTCTTTGCATTGATCTGATTTTCAGCATGCGTGTATTATTCACGTAACGAAAGTTAGGTTAAAATGTAAAAAATAGCTTTTTAAATAAATTAATGAGTATAAAAACTGATAACTGTTGTTAGGGAAAGTGCAGGGAGACACCTACTCACGTTCTGCTCTGTGAAATTCCTAGAGGACAATTTACAAAATCTATGAGCAGAACACGGAACCCTCCTAGGATTTTCAACCTCAACCAGGACTAACAGGGGACGTGAGCAAGGGTAAAGGACACAAGCAAAGGACATCTTTGCTGCGTTGTTTTTTGATACTAAAAAAAATGAAACAACTTGGGTGTGTAACAAAGCAATGGGTAAAATAAGTTTGGTGCAGCCTTCCGATAATGTGCCCCCAGCCTGACATTTAACGCTACAGGCAAAACAGGTGACAGGCAAAGATGGCCATGGTACACTCCTCTAAAGCAGGTCACAAAACAGGATGTAGATAATGATCCCAGTTTTGCTTTTTTAAAAAATGGCAATGGAAAGTTACACACCAGATTGTTAACAGGGGTTATCTCTGTTAACAATCTCTGATGGGGTTGTAGGTAATTTTTATCTTCCTCTCTATTTCCGAATTTCCTGTAACAAAAGCAAATTACATGAGTGAAGAGGAAAGTGTATTTAATGGGATTCATGAAGGGGGCTGAGTCCTCCAAGTGTGGCCTGAACACGTAAAGGAAAGTGTTCTGTCACTTTGCTAGTCCTTTCTAATGTTGCTCCTGGGCACATAGCCCATAATTGCGGGGGGCGGAGAGGATTGCCTATTTTCTTTTATTTAACTTCATATTTTAAAATGGCATTTAAGGGTGTTACGTATCTAAGCGTATTGCTTTGTGTTTAATCCAAACTGCACAGAGGTATTGTAAAGCAAATATAGAAAGTCCTCCAACCCTTTGCTTGTGAATTTCACTCTCCAAAAGCAGCTTTGTTAGCAGTTTCATTTATACCAAGGACTTCCAGGCACTGCCTTTCATTTGCAAGTATATTTATACACTCCTTTTCATTTTTTTACACAGCCAGAGTCATAGTATTCAAAGCATTCTACAATTTACTCTCACTTAATGATAATGTATTCTGAACGCTTTTCTTTGTTAGTTTTTTTTATTCTTTTACTGATTTACAGGTGGGGTAAAAGTAGGTTTATTGTTGTGAGTATGTGAAACAGAGTTTATTCATGTGTTATTATTTATTAATTATTGTATTATTTTCCAAATGAACAGCTGCAAACCTACCTTTGCCCCACCCTGTATTTATCTACCCATTCATTTACTGACTTAGGGATTATTATTACATTAGTTATAGATTAGATTAGTATAGATTACATTAGTTATAAATGAATGTAATTTCTTAAAATGTGGACAGCCCCAAATGGTCCAAACTGAAAAATAATTTGCCTCCCCTGCCAACACCCCAGAAATAAGCAATGATAATAGTTCTGTTTCAAAATCTCCTTTTTGTTACCTTTACAATTTTAAAGAATACTAACGTTTTTAACATTTTAAATGTATCCCTGGGATAATTGTATTGATTTCCCCTCTGAAAGATGCGGGATGCACTTTCTTCCTTTCCTTCTGCCTTACTCTCTCTTCTCTATCCCCTAAGTTTTTATCAATTTTTTATCCTATTAGTGATTGACTTCATAATATAAAATAATATAGTTAGCCCTTTATATTTTAGTGTTTTAACCTCAGACAGTATCTATTGACCCTCCACACACACTCCTTTCAACTTCACATATTACTTTTTTGTTATTTTATTATTTTTATATATAATACACTTATTATGTTATATGCTCCTAACATGTATATTCTGTTCTATGCCCATATTAATTTTACTGAACTTCACACTTGAAATTGCAAAGTCACAAGTTTTATGCTTAAAGACAACTTAAGTGATTGCTTGAAAAAGTTGTGTTATTTCATCCTAAGTTAAATTGGGGGAAGCGTGTTCAGTTTCTTACTCAAAAACCTCAAAAAAAGGAAAAGGTTATGTGGAACAATCCCTTTCCCTTCTTTAGTGTACATAGTTCTAATCTTTGTTTTTTGTTGTTACATTTAAACTACATCCACGTACATCCGTCTCTTTTGGACTCTTCAGCTAGCATTACAGAAAGAAAAAGCCATAAATGTATCTGTATGTGCTTGTCTAGTTGTTCCACCTCCCTTTGTTGAAGAGACTTTCCTTTCCCCATTGAATTGCCTTTGCTCTTTGTCAAAGACAGAGTGACTGTGCCTGTGTGGGTCCATTTCTGGTCTCTCTGTTCTGCTGTGCTGATCTACTGTCTCACCAAAGCACGGCTTCTTGACTACTCCGGCTCCGTAGAGAGTCTCGGAGTCAGGTGGTGTCGGTTCTCTGACTTGGCTCTTCTCCTTCAATTTTGTACTGGCCATCCTGGGTCGTTTGCCTCTCTAAACAACTTTTTTAATCAGTTTCTCGAGAGCCACAAAATAACTTGCTGCATTTTGACTGGGGTGGCATCAAATCTGTAGATCAAGTTGGCAAGAGCTAACATCTTAACAATGTTGAGACTTCCTATCTATTACATGGAATATTCCTCCATTTATTTAGGTCTTCTCTGATTTCTTTCATCAGAGTTTTGTACTTTTCCTCATATAAATCTTGTACATATTTTGTTAGATTTATGCCTCGGATTTCATTTGTTTGGTGCTCATGTAAATGGTGTTGTGTATTTATTTTCAAATTCCAATTGTTTATTGCTGGTGTATAAGAAAGCAACTGACTTTTATGTATTTTAACCCTGTATCCTACAATCTTTCTATGATCACATTAGTTACAGGAGGGCTTTTTGTTGTTGTTGTTGTTGTTGATTCTCTGGGATTTTCCAAATAGACAGTCATGTTACCTGTGAATAAAGATAATTTCATTTCCTCCTTCCAAATCTGTATATCATTTATTTCCATTTCTTGTCTTATTTCATTAGCTCACACTTCTAGTATGATACCGAGTAAGAGTAGTGAGAGTGGACATCCTTGCCTGTCTGATATTTTTAGTTATTCAAAGTTCTTTTCTAGGGTATATCTTGACTTCATGTTTCAGACCATTAACGTGAACTTCAGCCATAGCCTTCTTATTATTTTTTAATTATGATTTTACTTTGCACTCCTTTTCTCTAATTATTCTTCCCTCACAGCAATTTATTCCTTTTAAATTTATATAATCTATAAAATCTCTATGAAGGTACTAAACAGAGGTTTTTCTTAAAAAGTTATTTTCTATACTCTCTGCTTTCTCGTAAATTATTCTATTTGTTTATTTTGAATCTTCTCTTTATTTATTTATTTATATTATTTATTTTCTCCTGACTCTTTGGTCACGTAGTTGACTATTTATAGTTGGAGATAAAGGATGACACTGCTCTGGACCAGCAGTTGATACAGGTTCTCTCTGCACTTATGTGGAACCATTTTCCCACACGCCCCTTCCTTAAATGGAAGGATGGACTGTGCATTTTGTCTAAGATATGTGGGCTCTTCTGAAGGCGTAAGAAAGAGGCAAGAAGGCCACCAGATTGGCTTTCTGAAAAAGCGAGGCAAAGTACAATGCTAATGGTAATGCTGGGCACCAGTAACCCTGTCCGCTACTATGATTGTCCACGGTCGTCATGGCAATGGCTGCACCCAGATGTGTAAACTTATTATCTGCTAATGTGTCTAAGCCTTTTCTAGCCAAAACATGCTACTTTTATGAAGCACTCGCTGTGTGCCAGCCTCTTATATGCACTATGTGTATTCCTTATAATAATTATGCAAGGTAAGCATATTATTTCCATTATGCAGATGAATAAACAGAGGCCTGCAGGGACTAAATCGCACTATCTTTTTCAAACAGCTATCGGGCATCAAAGCCGAGATTCAGCACATTCCTTTGAGTTCCCATAGGCAAGACACGCCCTCTCTCGCCCACTGTGCCGTGCCCCACACTCTGCTACTGAGTCAGGCCTCTCTTCCTAAGGTACCTCCTGGGGCAATTTCTTAACCCTCAATTGCGTCCCTGAGGGATTTTTGGCAAACTTCTGGCTCTATTACTTTTTCTTCTCATTTTTTCATCTTCCAAAATTCTAAAGAGCAAGATTTTTATGTCTGTGTGGAAATTACTGATAAAGTATTGACTCAAAGAGGCTGAAGATAGAACCCTGTAGCATGCCACCGCAGGCCTTCCTCAATGTGAGATTAAGCTATTATTTATTCGGCACCACTCAGGAAGTAGCTCCCTCAGACCAGTCTGCCTGGCCCTGGAACAGCAAGGCTGGTCCAGAACGACAATGGCAACAGTAACTATAAATAAATGAGAAACTTGAAAATCTCCAAGACCCTCATTCTGTTCTAAAATCTTGCCATAAACCACTTTTACTTACTTATTATTTATACATCATTTTCTAACTAGTTTCACATTCTTCACAGATATCATCACAAGTGTTTTATTTTTCATTACCTCACACGCTTCAGAACAGAGTAGAATCAGCCAGACTTCGAAGTCGGATAGAACTGATGTTCAAATATCAGTCTGTGACTCCCTGTATGGACTTGAGCAAGCCCTTAAACCTCGCTGGGCCTTGGTTTCTTCATTTGTAAAATGGGAAGGAACACGTCTGCTGTTGAGTCTAGATGTACATACACTATACATAAAGCACATGGCACTGTGTCCAGACTGGGGTCAGAGGAGTGCTGTGCACTGTGCTCGTCATCACTAGCATTCCTGTTCTCAGGTGAGAGACAAATCCTACAACGACAGTTGTATTAGTTTTAAATCTCCGTATCTCTAGCTGGACGTCAGTGTCTCTAGGTCTACTCAATAGTCACAATTAACCTGCAAATGTCAAGGGACCTGTCTCTTGCCTGAGACCTTTCTCTTTCTTTCTTTTTCTGTCTTTAATCTTTTCCAGTTCATGTTTGAAAGTATAAAATAGAGACAGCTTTTCAGTCCAAATGTCCCCTCCCCTTGCCTAAACCTGCTTGAGGTACTTCCTTTTCTCTGTTCACAAATCCTTTCTCTGGGTCGTGTTGACTAAACTTTAAAGAAGCAGCTCAAAAGGATTGAACGTTGGAGACAGAGCCTTTTTAAAGAAACTCAAGTCATGAATGGATGTGTGTCCAGAAGGATCGCCTCTGAGCCTCAGTGGAAGGGAGCAAGGCGCCACAGTCAGGGACGTGACTTAAATCCCTGCTCCGTGTCTGTTTTGCCACCTCGGTCTTTAGTCTCCTGTCTGAGGATGAGGACGGAAACAATGATTTTATTTAACTCATAGGGTCCTGTTGAGGCTCCTAAGAAACTGTAAGTGAAAACACTGTGTGAACTGGCAGGTATCAGAGAGATGCCATCATTGTTATTATAGAAAGGGATGTTATCTCCTCCATGTCAAAAAAATTATGCAAAAATACAGGGTACAACATAAATAACACCCCTTTTTTGTTACATAAAAATCTTTTATTGCAAAATTATAAGCATGTAATTCTACAACATAACAATATCACGCTCAAGCACACCACATGGCATTTTAGGTGAAATACTCACATGGCTGTCCATCTCATGCGAGACACTCGCGTGCCCTACCAACCACACTCCATGGCGTTACTTCTGCCGGGCCCTGTATATTATTAATGTGTAAGGAATGTTTGTGTGGAGGACAGAAAACATTCATTTCATTTAAAGGCAAGAGGATCACTGGCAGGAAAACCACAAGCATTATTTATGAGGGACTCACATGGAGAAATATCCAAGGTCGGCAAGACTGTCTTTTGATCCTTGTTTACAAGTCATACTCCAGAAATGCAGCCAAATAAAAGAAAAGGTCTTAGTAAAGCGGGGTAGGTGAACCCGTCTGTATCAGCACCTGTAGGGGCACTTGTGAAAAACACAGACCCTGGAGCCCCACCCCGGGCTGTTGGGGGCTGGGCCTCAGGAATCTGCAAACTCCTGGTTGTCTATAACGCAAACAGAGCTTTGAGAACTGTTGTGCTAAGCAGTCAGAACTGGCTCCATTAGGAAGTAGTATACTCATAATTTAATTCTTTGTTTAGTTTTTGAAAATGGAAACAATGCAAGAAATTTTTAGAAACTGCAAAAGAGATTGAGGTTCATAGTCCCATCGATATGAAATACAACGGTAGTTGTATTTATATTTTTGCCTATCAGCAGCATGTTTTAATCAGCACTATTGTGGGGTTTTTTTTTAAATATAAATTTACATGATGTCTCCAATGAAAGGAATTTTATTCACAGCTCGTAATTATCACGAGAATTTAAATATCAACACAGTGCCTCTTTTCCACACGGTAGCCTAACAAATTTCAAGCTTCTCGATGTCAGCAGAAGCAAACGCAGGTGACTCAGGCACGCGTGTCCCTATTTTACTTAATACAGCTTCACGAGTGCTGTCTTCCTTCCTGAAATTTTGCGCTGCGCCCTCAAACTTTTTACCACCTAAAAAATCTCTTCATCAACTTAACCACTGCGGGGAGTGAATTTCCACTGCGGAAACATTTTCCCTTGACAAAATCAAAATAGCCACATGTGTGTCTCCCCCTCACTGTGCCTCAGTTGCAGTCAGGTTGACCAAGGGCACGCAACAAGTCACAAGTCATCACTGTCAGCTAGATTCTTGCCAGGGCGCCACATGTGCCCAGAGGCCTTCCATACCCAGCCAGGAGTTGCAGCTCTGTATCAAGTCCTGCGCTAGTACTGGGCAAATATAACAGTTATTTAAAAGTATTGTGCAAGGCATTAGTTGCAGTTTTTTTTGAATAATTCTGTTATATACTCAACAATCCAGCCAATGGACAAACTTTTTCTGACCAAGTTTCCTGTTTCCATGTCTTTAGGAAGGCATTATTTCTCTTTATCCAAATATTACCTGACCCTGATGAAATGATGCACAACATCTTTCCTGGTGATCTCTTTCTCATCCTTTATCAATTCCCAGCTAGCAAACGAGGAAGGGATGGTGGCGTTGGAGCACCAGTGTTCAGTAACCCAAATGGGATCATTAGTCGAAAGGTTGATGAGATGCTTTTCAATGGAGGAATCAGATCGGCAGCACTTGAACTCAGGTCTCCCTGAGCATCACTAAAGTGGTGCAGCCAGACAGTGTGCTGGCTATGTGGCAGCACGTGAAACAACCTGATAGCATATGACATGGAGCACGTGTCACCCCCATAAGACATCCCTACGTGAACCTGAATCATGGAACATATAGAGTTAACTATATGTGCGCAGAATAGAGAAACAAGTTAGAGGAAACAGGTAGAGGAACAAGTTATGAGGTAGCACGAGGGAGCAACATCCAGAATGCAGGACATGCTGCGGTCTTCACTCACCGACGCCATGAAACAAACCATGAGACATGGAGACATAGCAGTCATGTGTCATGTATGAAGTTTGTTTGAGTCCTAACTAGAACAAACCAACAGCGAGAAGCCATTTTTTTGAGACAATTGGAGAAATTTGATTATGGGCTGGATTTCAGATAACCCAAAAAGGAAAGGTACAAAATCCCCATGAATCCCAGCCCCCCTTGGAGCATCAGGCAGCCCTGGAGAAGGAAAGTGTCCCCCAAGTTCATGTGCTCATCCTCTAGTTAGTATCTACTTAGTGCTCTTTGTGGTCTTGTTCTTTCCCACCCTCATCTTGTCTGGTTCACATGACAACCATGTGAATTATGTACTATAAGCTTTTGGTCCTCGACCTCTATAAAACCTACATATTTGCTCATTATGTGTCAATATCCTAAAACATTCTTCATGTGTTAAATTTGGACTTGAGCACATCAGCTGGTGAAGAAACATTCACAGTCATCACGGGGGACTGCCACGGCCTGCCAACAGCTCCGTCTGGGCAAGACAGCCATTTCCATCTGGGTAGCAGTGTTTGTACAAGCGTTTTAATATTTTGGTGCATTTTTCCCTAACTTTACACAAATAGTCAGATAGTCATTGGAATTACGCCCGTAGTCATGGGTAAGTGCATAATTGAAAGATGCCTATGAAAGGCTGAAAATAGACTGTGAGGCTTTGCCAGACAGGGAAGATGTAATTGAGAATTTCATAACAAGACTTAATTCCGCAGAAGCAAGACTGCCTCTCCTGCCCAAACAGGAAAGTCCAGCATTCCCCTTTGTGCTTCCTTCAGGCAGGTTTCAGGTATGAAATGAGCAACGGTTTCATGCCGCCCCTTCTTACCGGTAAGGAGACTGAGACTCTGAGAGATTCAGTCATTTACCCAAGTTCACATGACGAATACGTAGCTTGCTCATGAATCCTGGTTCCTCAGGTCACCCACTCACCCTCACTGGGCCAGGGAGGAGGGGAAGGCCGTCTGCATCTCTGCTCAGAATTCCAGGGTGGCACTGACCCTCAGATCTCCTTGTCCCAGCAACTCCACCGGAGGCTTCTCCCTCGGAGGGGAGGGTTTTGGAGGCAGGTGACAGCTCCGTCAAAAAGATAAAGAATATCTGACCCTGAGCCCAGACTGTGAGCCAAAGGCCACCCATGTATCTGCTTTGGGCAGTGAGCTCAGGCAATACTGAGGCAGAGAGCACGCTCCAGCTCCTGGCTCTGCTGCCCTCACCGGGGGCCTTCCTTGGCAAGCCACCTTGCAACTCTATCTTCAGCTATAAAATGAGGATAATTAACCAATCGATGCTATCATGACTACCAAATAAGTGATATCTGTCGAGTGCTTTTCAACCTGTGAAATGCTAGATAACTATAAGTGAAGAGTTTCTAGTTCCTCTGTTTTTAGTTGTTGCCTCCACCACATCCCCTGTCCTACTGGGCTGTGTTTTAGGCTTTAAGCCTCTGCCCTGAAGCCAACATTGACCTCCCCACTCTGGTCAAAGTCTGCACAGGGGGTCTAATCCAATCCAAAGAAACAGACAGAAGTCCCCTCCCCCACCTTCTAGACCTCTTGCTAGCCCCCCTACCATGCATGTGTGTGCATAAACACACACACAAGTACACACATAGGTGCAGGCACATGTTTGCTCTGCCCTGAACACACATTCTGACGCACATGTGTGCACCCACACACATACAAACTCACACCCTTCTCCCATCCATTCTAACCTCCAAAATGGAGGCCAGCAGAGCCACCTGAAGCCACCTGGAACCTGCATGTGTTGCCCTTGACTTTTGCATGGACTTCTGCCATTTCCTGGCTCCACCCAGCCTGAAATGGCTAAAATATCACACGGGGGTGGCTCTAGTCATCACCTGGCCTTCTTAGTAACCCTAGTCTCCAATCAGGACTGTTGGGGTAGAGGGACCTGCAGAGAACTTATTTATAAAACCTGTGAAAAAATCATGTGTGTATACACTACTAAGGAGTTGGAAGATAGAGAATTGTAACTAGCAGGTGATTTCATTTTAGGCACTTTCCTCTTTGTCAAGTTACTTAAATGTTCAATTATGTCATTTAGGTGGACATAAATGTTTGCAGAGGTACTTTGTAATTGGTGGCAATATGGCTGGCCGAAGAGGGCTGGTCATTTGGACAGGTGCAGAAGCAGGAGTCCAAGTTGGGAAAATTCTAGAAGCTGCTGCCATCTCACCCTTCATTGAGTCAGGAGACTGGACGAGGTCAGGAAAGGCCTGAGGCTCCGGCTGCCCTCACTGGTTGCTCGGTGGCCATTCTCAAGAGCTGGGGCTGGCCCAGACTCCAGGCCTTCTGTGCCCCCTGTTGCTGGGCAAGTCATTCACATTCTATTTTTATGTGTCTGCTTATTATGGCTCTGGCCAGGTAGCTCAGTGGGTTAGAGTGTCATCCCAATAGGCTGGGGTTGCAGGGTCCATCCCCAGTCAGGGCACATACAAGGATCAACCAATTAATTCGTAAATAAGTGAAACAACAAATCGATGTTTCTCTCTCTCCTCTCTCTCTCCTCAATCTCTCTCTCTCTCTCAAATCAATAAAAGATTAAAAAATACAAACTAAAAATAAATGCTTACTATTAAAGAATTCCAAAGACTACCTAAAATTATTAAAAAGAAGATAAAAGTCACATGGAGTCCTGAGATAAACATTATTTACACCTTCAGAAATGTCTTTTTGGAGCATTGCTTTGCATTAACGCCCACTCACCCACCCACGCCACACACAGTTTTTTTAACTTCTGATTTTTCTGGGAGTCTTCGACCTCTTTTTTCTGTCTCTCCCTCCTCCACCAACAACCGAAGTAAACAACTTGGTGTTCATCCTCCCAAGCCGCTCTTCATGTGATATAAAAGCATGAGCACATGCCTACACAGGGCTTTCTTTTCTCACCCCTCACTGTTTCTAAACACGGGGTGATCGTGCGGTTTTGTTTCTGTCCTGTTTTTCTCCCGTAAAGGCGTCACAGAAAACCCTCTGGCCTCGCTGGTGAAGATGTAGCACATTGTTTTAAATCGTTGCGTTATATTTCATAGACTTTTGGGTTGCAGATTTATTCAACAATTCCCTACTTAGTGAGCGATTACAAAGCTTTTTGTGTGTGCGCTACAACCTTCACGGCAATTAACATTTTGATATCTCCTACATTGCTATGTAATGATGCTTTATTACTCTGTGAGGTTCCTGTAAAGTGGGATTATAAATCAAAAGGTATGTATAATTCTTCATTTTAATGGAACTTGAAAGATTGTTTTCTAAAAGGTTGTCAGTATTTCATATTGTATTTGTTCAGGAAATATTGATTAAGCTCTGACACTATGCCAAGCTGTCTTAGCAATTAAGATTCAACAATGAGTAAACCTAAGATCCCAGACCTCATGGGGGTTTCATCCTGGAAATGGAGTGGAGAAGAGCCGAGGAAATGACAATAACTTTAATAAAGACTTTTGTACCAGAAATGTAGGACAATACATTTTCCTTTGCTTTTTGTAAATAATTGGCATTATCATTCTTTTCATTTTTCTTCAATTTGTTGATGTACTGTGATATTTGATGATCTTAATTTGCATTTTCTAATCTGTAAGTAATTCTAACATTTTTTACATGTTTATTTAGCTGTGTGTATTTGTGTTGGATGAACTGCCTATTTATAATTACGTATTTTTCTACTGGGTAGATTGTATGCTAGACCCATATTTCTTGTCAATGTTCATGATCTCTATATATATTCTAAATAGATATTTATCTGCTGTCTGCTCTGCAAATCTTTCCTCAATCTATTGCTTATCTACTGACTTCATGATGGTTTATTTTATCATGTAATACGTTTAACATTTACGAATTTGTCTTTTTGTTATGACTGTGTTTTTTTGTCCTCTCTTACCTTCTGCCTATTCTTTGTCCATTCTTATCTTCAAACTCTGGGTCATATAAATTGTTTTCTAAATTTTCTTCTAATTACATTTTTTAAGTTTTGTAATATATTTTTCAATATACCTGGAATTTATCTTTTAAGGTGGTATAAGTTAGGGGTCCAATTGTATAACCATTTTCCTAATAGTATTTATTAAAGTAAACCCTCAATTCTCTACTGAATTAAAAGGTCACCTTTGACAGTTCCCATATGTACTGGAATCTGTTTGCCTGCTTATTTATTGTTCTGCTCCACTGGTTATCCATCTATTCGTATTCCAATTTCATGCTGTTTTGATTACAGTCTTCTTTTTCATAATTTAAAAGTTATTCAGTCATAGAAATCTTCAGGTCATTTTATCCAATTAAAAATTGTAATTTGTATTGAAAGTACATTTAATTTATATTAGGAACAGGAAAAATGCCATCATCAAGAGACAAAAGAGATTGAAATAATTATAATACTATGTACAAGTTTATGGAAACAAATTGGAAAATGTGGAGGAAAGCAAAGATCTCCTATAGGTCCCATAAGTCATCAAAATGGTGCAAGGAAGGAAAAAAGTGGGGACAGACAACACTGGGACGTGTCCACATGAATACACTTCTGTAGAGAGATTAGAAATGGATTTAATGGCCTACTGTTTAAAGGGCCCCGAGCACAGATGACTTATTGGCCAAGTTCTATCTAGCCTTTAAAGAACAGATGGTCCCAATGTTGTTGAACTATTCAATACCAAAGAAGAGAAGACCGAGGTCTCCCTGTGATATGTTGTGAACCATCATCTGAACACTAATGTGCCTCATAGACAAACCCCACTTGGGAATGTAGAGTCTTATTTGAAATAAAATAGTTGCAAAAAGGATCCATCCATGAATCGAAAAGACTAATGTAAAATAATCAGCTTTATTCCAAAATGCAAGGATGTTTTGATGCCAGAAAATTTATCAACATAATTTATTACATCAACAAATTAAGAAAAAACTATCATATAAATGGATACCAAATAGGCACCCAGTAAAATTTAGTAGTCATTTCCAAAATAAACTGATGATCCCTTATCTAAAATTCTGACACCCAAGAAAGACAAACAGCATATAATTTCACTCATATGTGGAATCTAATGAACAAACTGAACTAACAAGGAAAATGGGGACAAACTCACAGATGGAGAGCAGGATGACAACTAATGTGGGGGGCTAGGGGTGGAGGGATTGAGCAAAATAGAAAAAGGACTCATGGACATGGACAACAGTGTGGTGATTGCTGGGGGGTGATGGATATAAGGGGACTGAAAGGTAAGGTAAAAAAATTACAAAAAAGATTTTTTTAAAAAACAAAAGAAAAAATTCTGACACCCCAAAATCTCTGAACACTAAAATATTTAACTGTAATTTTGGCAGTATATTTCATCTGATATCAAAGCTGATCTGAACTGACATAAAGAAACTACCTAAATATAGAAAGTATTTTTTTATAAATGTACAGTATTACATGTTCTGTATGCAAACCATACTCAAAAAATACTTAATGGATTATTTGTTACTATGGCTCTCTGTCCTATATTCAAAAGTCTTACAGTCTTTTCTTTTTTCAAGTTGAGTTTGAGGAGAAATAATATGAGGCATGTGCCTTCAATTCTCTGGGAAAATAAAAACATTACAGTGTTTCATTGAATCCAAGACACCACTTCGTGGAAGGCGGGCATTTATTTTATATATCACTAAAAGAGGAAACAAATGCTGCTCATTACAATAGGAACCATCATCATTGTAAAACATATTCCAGTTTCAGAGAGACTGAAATATGAAAACGGTGTGTCTCAGAATCAATGAAATACAGTGCAGACATCCAAAGGCAATCAGGAATCCACCACCAAACACACGGCCTGCCGGACGAGAGCAGGAACTAAGGCCCTCTCCTCTGTAAATGTCGGCGCCTTGAGGAGGGGCCGTGTGAGGCGGAGTGTGGTGGTCTGGGTCAGCCAGGGCTCCAGAGTTGGCTCCGTATTGGCTAGTTGTCTGATTGTGAACCAGCCACTTAATGCCTCAAACCACAGCGCTGCGAGAGTAGTAATATCTACTCACACTTATTTTAGAGTTGAAAGTATGATGTGTGAGAGGGCTTGTGACATTCCTGGTGAAGGGTGAGCCCCACCTAAATGGCAACCCCTAGTAGGAGGGTGTGGTGATGGTGGTCGTGAATCTAGGGTCTTCCCACAACTATCATCCTATGATTTTACCCAAGAAAAATCTTGACCATATTTCCCTCACCTCCAAAGAAGAATCCCCAGTATTTTTGGAAAAGCTGCAGTCGGCCTTAGGTCCCTGTGCTATCTATGTACCTAAATTTATAACGTCTGATCTGAGTATATGAGTTGGAAAGAACCTCAGACATGTCCTGACAGGAGTCAAGAGAAAAAATGTGACTCTCCCGAGTGATGCAGTCAGTGGCAAATGACAACTGAAACCTAGACCACTAGACACACTGGTCAGCCTCTCTCTAGATGCCAAGGCTTCTGTCCCCAGGGGGTTGGAGTTCACTCCAGCAGTTTCTGGCAGTTTCCTTGGGCCAACCAACCTCTGCGTCCTAAACCCAGTCATTTCTCCTCTCCGGGCCACTTCTTCCTGCTCTGGGGGAAAAAGTATGGATGCAAACTTAATCCACCCACCCCCTTCTGACTTCCTGTCTGACTTTGATCTTCACTGTCCTCTACTTCCACCCCAACATTCTAATTGGCTGCTCAGAAGGAGTTTGGGGGAGCTCTTCCGTACAGAGGCTCTGAAGACCTACTCACATTGCCAATCTGCTGTGTGCCCGCTGACAGGATGGGAGTGGTGAGCAGCAAGAAGCAGGTCAAAGAGAAGGGTAAGGGCCAATGGAGCCCTGTGAAGGACAGCATCCAGAGCAGAGCGGCCCCTCCACTGCCGCCCCTGGTGAGTGATCGCTGCTCCCAGCTGGAGAGGGAGGGGGAGGGGGGAGAGTATGGAGCACGTAGGGCTCCCTGGGCGATGCTGCTTGTTTCCAGCCAGCCCACCACCATTACCCTGATAACTCAGGGTTCCCACAAATAGGTCCCTCCAGTGTCACCCCAGCTCACATCGGTATGGCAGTATTGTAGACTGTTTAACAGCCAGAATGCTGAAGTGTGAATCTGTTTGCTATATCTTCAAAGCAGTTTTCTTAACTCCCCTTAGCCTCAGTTTTCCCATCTGTAAAATGGGTAGAATAAAGGTGCCTTTCTGATAGGGATGTAACCATATGCCATGTAGGTACAAGTATGCAAGGCTACAATGTATTGCCTTTTGCACAGGACTGGGCATGGTTGGCTCCCAATGAGTCTTAGCCAGTTTTCAGCAGGAAAGGGCAGCCTTGAAGAGAAAGAGAAATCAAAGAGGGCAGCTTGAGGAAAGGGTGTGCTGGAGAAGATTCTAGGGCATTTAGCAACATCTGCAGCCCCCAACCCTATCCAGTTGCTCCTGGATCATTGTCCCCTTCCTGGTGTGCCAGCATTCCAAAGAGCTTACTCCCCTGGGGTGAGGATCCTAAGATGGGAAGGTGCCTATGCTCACCTCCCCCCGCAGGCCCTCATGTGTTCATGGGGCCTACCTCACAGTTCTGGTTCATTTACAAGGTGGTTAGCACCCTTTGATGCTACTGGTTCCTAACGATGCATTTTTAGATGATTGTTTGTGTCCCCCTTGCCTGGCCGCCTACTGCCTTTTGGTTTGGGGCAATCGGAAGCCATGCCTGGACTCCTCTCTCTTGTCCTCTCTTCCCCCACAGGCCCATCTAGCTAGTCATCACTTCATTCCAACTGTGACCTACGGAGGGTGGTGCTTGCTTCTCCCATTTCTTAGATAAACCAGGCATCTTATCTGCGTCCCCACTGAGTGCAGGGTTCGGCACATAGCAATAAAATGTTTTTTTAATAAATGAGTGATCAAAGAGCCATGGGTTAATTTTTGAGTCATCCAATTGAGTAGATTGGACTTAGACTGAGGACCTTCTTCAACTTTATGTGCTAATAAGTAGTAGAGCCCGGAATGTTTCTAACTTTTAAAAAGTCACAAATACATATTATTTATGGGAAAAAATCATATATGCTCATTATCCTCCCAGCCAAGATGCTGGAGCTGGCACTGCAGAGCCCCTGCCCACAGACATTTCTTCTGTGCGCTATTTGTGTATTGGTATTTTCAGTGGAACCACACTGTATGTACCATTTTGTGGCATGCTACTCCAAAATTGCTTAATAAATGTGGAATACAAAAACAAAAAGATTACTTATATCACGTTTGTCAGCCTGGAAGAAGGAGAATGAAATGAACCCTTAGGGCAGCCCCTCCCACCTTGAAAGTAGAAAGTGATCTGTCCGCTGAAGGCCTCTGCTGTGCCCCGAGTCTGCCACTCAGCCGAGGCCCCGCTATTCTGAATGCGCTTCTCATTCCTTAGCTTTGCTGTTTTTGTATCATTCGATAGGCATATATCCCTAAACACTATGGAGTTTAATGTTGCATGTTGTGAACTTTAAAGCAAATGAAGCCAAAGACAGGTATTCTTCTGACACTTGGGCTGTAGATCGACATTCTTTCATTGTGAGCTTCATCCATGTGGACGCATGTAGCGGTAGCTCGTGAGCTGCCACAGCTGTGTGGGACTTACTGCCCCATCTGTTCCTTGGTCATTGGTCAGAGGGGTGATTTCCACACTTGCCTAATTTTTATGTAATTAGTATGTACTATTAGGTATTTCTGCTGGGAGCAGTCTTGTGCATGTTTCCTGCCATACATATGCAAAAGTTTCTCAACAGGGTATATACCTAGGAATATATTTGTTGAGTTTTAGGGAAATACAGTGTTTAAATAATTTCCCTTGAGAACAAATACCCTTTTGCAACTTT
Organism: Macrotus californicus; assembly: GCA_007922815.1. Taxonomy (NCBI): domain Eukaryota; kingdom Metazoa; phylum Chordata; class Mammalia; order Chiroptera; family Phyllostomidae; genus Macrotus; species Macrotus californicus. The sequence goes on along the minus strand of VMDR010001284.1, from coordinate 92,178 downwards.
ATCACTTAATGACAGAGCCAGGATTTTAAGCCAGGTAATCAGGCACTTCCCCCACCCCAGCCCCCATTCTACAGCTACCTCTTGCAGAGTTGGGGCATCCCTACCTACATACCCCTCCTCTAAATGTGTATATGGTCTCAGCAAAGATGGCAGGTGCTCCAGGGGCTGTTCGAGATGGCACTGGTACTTGGGGAATAGAAGTCACCTGTGCAAACTCCTGTGCCAACTCACAGCAGACTTGCCCGCCGCCCAGCAGGCCCTGCCCAGGCTGCGGGGCGCTGAACTAACACAGAGGGCATGTATTTCTGCTCCAGGTCGTGTTTAACCACTTGGCTCCTGCACCTCCTGACACACACCCGGATCAAGGTAAGAAGGGGCTGCTTTGGAAGCTGAGGTTCTGCAGACCAACTCTCCTATCCCAGACTTTGTCCAGTTAGAGGGGGGCTCAGTGGGAGCAGCTTCCTGGAGAGGAGGGGTAGGGCCCTCTAGGGTTGGAGGGCTGGGGAGGCTGAGGGAGGAGCAGGTAGGTCTGGGGCCAGCTCTGTCCCAGCTTCTCCTGCCCTTGGGGGCCTCTCCAGCAGCCGGGCCGTGGTTCCTTTAGTGTACCTGAACCTGAGTGGGTATTTCTTTAAAGACTTTACAAACTATAAATGAGCACAAAAAGACAAGAGTTACAGTGAATACAAACAGCATCATTAAACCCAGGCTTTCAAAGATCTAGCTCCCAACCTCAAAGGGTGAGGACCCGTGATTCTGCATCCTCCCTCCCAGCCCTGGGTCTTGTTCTCCATGGTCCTGGCCCACTTTCCAAAACCCTCTGCTGACCTTCTTACCACCCATGGCACCTTCCTTCATCCCCAGGCTCCACTTGCACTTTGGTGGGCAGGACTGTGGAGGTGACAGAGCAATTGACCTCGGCCTTCCTGGGTCAGGGACTCAGGCTTCAGGAGGGAGGGCCTCCTGGGGTGGTGGCCACGTGCTGAACTGGCGTGCAGGAGAGCAGAACACTCCGAGTCCTCATTGCTCCCGTCCTCCCAGCACCAGGAAGGCCGGCCTCCACGAGACAGGGCCTCCGTCACTAACTCACTCACATGGGAGGCATTGACACCTCACCTACTGTCACCTATCCTGTTGCAGATTCCAATTAATTAGCATCAGGGGCCGTTCTTCACCTACTGACAGGGCATTCATATCTCCAGGAAGGAAGCCCAGGGGAAGGAAATAAACAAACTGCTTTTGGCACAAGAATTTGAATCTCAGCTCCAGAGGGACCTCTGTCATCTGTCCCAACCCCCTCTTCCCACCGAGGGAAGATGACTAGCCCAAGGTCACACCAAGCATTCGTGATAAAGCTGAGTCATCCACTCCCAGGGAAGCTAGGTGGTCTCCAGGTGACCTTTCTCAGGCAGGTCTCAGCTACCCAGAACAGAACAGAAAGCCCTTATTGCCAGCAGTGGTCACTTGAACGGTGCCATTCCAAGCTCTGGAGCCCTCTCTCCAGCTCCATTCTAGGGACCACTAGCAAGCAGGGCACTGCCTGCAAGAAGCACCATGATGGGGACCTGGACATGGCTACAGGTCTAAGTTATACTTGCCATGTTCCAAGACTGCTGCTCCCCTTGAGATAGAGGCTGGAAGGGACAGGTGAGGAAGGGGAAGAGGAGAGAAGCTCATGTGCCTCCAGGAGATATGGAATCAGCCAACTCAAGTTTCCAAACTTGGGTCTGCTGATCTCTCCCTAGACTTCTAGCTATTGACTCCCTCACATAATAGCCCCATCTAGGCCTTAGGGTTTCTATGTGGGGTCCAGAAGGGAAGATCCAATGGGCTTGGAGGGGCAGTACACCCTTGATCCCAGTGTCCAGGTCAGGAGGTCAGTCCGCCAGATAGAAATTTCTTCTGCATCAGTGAGTGAGAAGGCTCACCCTGGCTTCCCCTCTGTCCTTGCCTTTTCCTGACCCTCTTAGTAGCCAGAAGACGGCTCAGACAGGCTTAGCTCAGCCCCTACCATCAGCCCAGTGGGCCCAAGCAGTGGCCATGTCTCTCTTGTTTCCTCTAGAAGAGCATTTCGTGGTGGCGCTGTATGACTACATGGCAGTGAATGACCATGACCTGCAGATGCTGAAAGGGGAGAAGCTGCAGATCCTCAAAGAGTAAGTTCCAGAATGCTGCCTTGTGCTCAGGGGGTCTCTGAGGCCCCCTATCACAGGGCTTCCACCCATCCACACAGCTACCTCACTCCATCCCACCATGCTCTCTCCGACTGCCTGCACAGTATGTGCTCTGTTGCCCAGCCCCAAGTCTGGTTACCCAGCGTTTTCTGTACTGACCCCACCTAACCCTTCCACCTGCCTTTCCAAAGTCTTCCTGGTGAGGTGGTTTCTTACTCTGCTGTCAAAATCCTACTCTTCTGGTTTGACTTTGGGTGGCGGGCACACAGTGCAACATCCAGATCTTGCATCACAGAAATGTATCATTGAAACCTATATGATCCTATAAACCAATGTCACCCCAATAAATTTAATTTTAAAAATCTTACTCTTCCTTCAAAGCCCACCGCTAATGATACCTCCTCCATGCAGCCCTCCTAACACCCACAGCACTTGTGTAGCCACTCCATCACAGCTTTGCACTGGAGTTAGTTGTGTCCATATTTGTCTCCCTTGCCAGATGAGATCTTGCATGGGATTCAACTTATAAAATCCGCTATAGTTTATTTCCACTGCTCCTTCTCAGAAACTCCTCCAGAATCTGCTCACAAACACCTGGATTGTCCTGTAGAGTCCTGAGGTCCTGCTTTGTTCTTGAAATTCTATGAGGACCTTGAGCTAAAAGCATGAAAACCCTGAACTTTTGACCATCTGTGGGCTTCCCCATTCCTCCTTTCATCGGGAGCCCTTCTGTTTTGGCTTTCCTGTCCAGTCCCGATTTGCTTGCTACATTCTAAAGGTGTCCATTGATCAAGAGGAAGGCTACTCACTATTGGACAGGGGCCCCAGTGGGTTGGTCAGGCTGCCTGGACAAAGCGTCCCCCGGGGGCTGTGCCATCCCTTTCTCCCCCAGACCTGGAGCACCGGTGAGTTAGAAACAGCTCAGAGAGCCCTCGCGTCCCTGAGCAACTTGCCTTAGTTCACTCCCCTCTGACAGACGGTCTGCCTCTGTGAACCCTCTGCCTGGCAGGGATGAGACCACGGCGTGGAGGGTTGTGAGCTGCCCCAGAGAGAGGCCATCTGAGCCAGCACTTTCTTTTTGTCTCTCCCTTCTGCCCTTAGATCTGGAGACTGGTGGTTGGCCAAGTCTCTCATCACGGGAAGAGAAGGCTACGTGCCCAGCAACTTTGTGGCCCGAGTAGAGACCCTGGAAGTAGAAAAGTAGGTGGACAGAGGGAAGGCCTGTCAAAGCAGAGGCGTGCTTGCTGCTTCTGCTCTGCAGGCTGCCGTGCGGGGCAGCCAGACCGTGGCTAAAGATGTGAACCCAGCATGGAGGGGGCAGGAAAGGGGCAGGGAGCTGGAGCTCCTGGGGAAGGCTTGTCTGCTGTCCTGGACAATGCTTCAGTTGCTGTGTGATATGAGGAAGTCGCTCCTCTGTAAGCACCCTGCTCTTCCAATCTGTAAAAGGGGAACCGTCCCTTGCTTGGCTTCCCTGGATAGAGACGTTCACGATGTCCTGTGGCCGCATAAGCTAACAAGGAGGCACTGTGATAAGCTCCCACTCCTCCGGTGCCTCCAGTGGGCAGGACTCGGGGGCCTGGACATGGCGGGGAAGGGTCTCCCAGGATGGTGGCCTTATTCAGAACTGGCTTATAGAGGAGTACCCTTCTCATAACCTACTTCCAAACAGCACCAGGAAGGTCTGCTGCGGGCCTCGGCCACCAATTCACTCACACACAAGGCATTGAGCAAACAGGCTCCAGAGCCCGGCTCTGTCTGAGGCCTGGGGAAGCTATAAAATGAGTAAGATGTGTCTCCTCCCTGAAGGAACTCAGAGTCTGTCAAACTCAGGAGCAAAGTGCAGGAACCAGGTTCATGGCCTCACTTGGTGTCCCTCATGTAGTGATGGTAGGACCCCTTGGGAGGGGTCCTTGCCTGGCACTCCTGGCCCTGGGCCCTTCCTTGGAACAGCAAGCAGGACCAAGGGACACTTCCACACTGACCAGTCCAGGCTTAGGGACAATAGTGGGAATGATGCTCGGAGAGTCTCCTTCAGAGGCCCAGCCCCACGGAGGGTGTGCTCTCAGAGTGGGTGGCTGGGTGCCTTTTCCCACAGTGAAATTAACAAAGGCACCCAAATAATGTTTCTGTTTCACTTCAAGAAAACATTAAGTCCAGAAGTGGGAAGAAAAGGGAGCACAGACACTAAGAGGCATTTCGTGGATCAAAGGTTAACTTGGTTCAGGGTTAACTGGGGGCAGGAACATGTACTATATTTCTTGGGGGCAGAGGGACAGCTTAGGAGGAAGGTTTGGATGAGAATATTCCAAGGAGTATGGCCACTCTCTGAGGCCTGCCTGCCTGTGTCCTTCTCCAGGTGGTTCTTCAGATCAATTAGCCGGAAAGACGCTGAGAGGAAGCTTCTGGCTCCAATCAATAATGTGGGCTCCTTTCTAATTAGAGAGAGCGAAACTAACAAAGGTAGGCGTGGGCGGCCGCCAGCGCAGTGGGAGGGGAATGCCAGCACCTATGTTGTAGAATATTTTATTTTTTTTAATATTTTATTTATTTATTTTTCAAAAGAGGGGAAGGGAGGGAGAAAGAGAGGCAGAGAAACATCGATGTGTGGTTGCCTCTTGCGCACCCCCCACTGGGGACCTGGCCCGCAACCCAGGCATGTGCCCTGACTGGGAATCCAACCAGCAACCCTTTGGTTCACAGACTGGCACTCAATCCACTGAGCCACCCCAGCCAGGGCTGTCGAATATTTTAAACACATACAGAAACAGAGACTAGTATAAAGGAACCCCTTGTACCCAACACAGCTTTAACAATGTTTGACTCAGCCCATCTTGTTTCATGTGTATCCCCACCACACCTATTATTTTGAAGCAAATCCCAAATACCATGTCATTTCACCCTGGAAATGATGTCTTTATCATTGCCATGGCTAAGGTGCCCTCTGGAGGGAAATGAACTCCCAACTTCAATGTGGAGGAAGAAGAGGTTCTCTGGGGGTGGGGTCCCTCCCCCTGTCCTCGCCCACCGTGGGAAGCGAGGCCAAGATGGGCACTGGCCAGAGGGAGCTGGGGCTGCAGGACAGTCAGGCATCACCACCCCAACAGCTACCCCTATACACATGTCTACACACACGCTCCTCGGCACTCCAAAGCAACACCCCTCTGTCTGCATCTGGAGCCACACCTGGTAGCTGTAAGACAGGAGGAACTCAGAAGCAGGGAGTGTGTTCTAGCTGCCTGTGGCCTCCAGGCTGTCTCTTAGCTTCTCAAGCCTCACTGTGTTGACACCCATGGGAAGGCCCACCAGTTTCCCAGTCTGAAAGCAGGTGGTATTCCCGGGGCTAAGAAGTCTCCGTCCCTGGGCCCCCAGCCTGTGTGCCTAGTGCAGTCCTGAGACAGGGCAGGGGTTCCAAATTCTGTGAACCTGAAGCTGATAGGATTTGGAGGTCCCCTTTAAGAAAAATACCAAATTGTAAAGAAAGATATCAGAGACAGGCCCTTGGATGAGCGTGGGTGAATGAGGGGCCGTAAATTATGAGCGTGGGCCGAAGCTCTGCTGGAAGAGAACCCGTCTCCTTGGCTTACTGCGAGCTCCCCCAAGCAGGGTGCAGCTGAGGAAATGGGGAGAAAAACCCTTTTCCTCACTCCGGTGGTGCGAGGATGAGTGAACTCACTAGAGCCACTTTTCAGTTCCTTAAATACTGGTGCAAAGTTGCACTCACCTGGCACGAGGCAGGGGAGACAGTTTGTAGCATGCAGCTGGGGCTAGGCTTCAGGCATGGTGTGGGCTGTGGCCCAGCACGGCGCCCGGGTGGGGTGCGTGGCCTCTCGGCATCCTTTTTAAAGTACGTGATGAGGAAGGAGGTTAAGGGAGATGAGAGGGGAGAAGGGGTTTGAGATAGAGTGGTGGTCTGAGCGGAAAGGAAAGAGATCTACATAGACAAACAGCACATCCAAAAATTAAGTGTCCTCACTCAGAAAAAGAGGTGTCTGAGCCTGACACCTGGCGGGGGAGGCTGGTACTGCTCGCCTAGGCGCACCCTCTGGCAGGACCCTGGGGTCCCCAAGCCTGCCCATTAACAAGCAGGGTGACCTGAGGCAAATGACATCCACTTTTTGGGTCTCAGCTTTCTGGTCTCCCAGATAAGAGTGAGGGTGTGGTACCCAGAGAGCTGGACAGAGGCATTTTATGAAAACATCAAGTTTATGGGAAGAAGTTCCTCCACTGGGAACTCACGCCTCCTTAACTTGCTCTTAAGCCCCAGCATCTGCTAGCCCTTGTCTGCAGGCAAACATCAGCAGAGATGGCAAAGCACACAGACATACGAATTAATGGGGACAGAGCCCCTGGGAAACAGCTGGCTATGCTCTCCTCCCTGGACAGGGGTGCTTGCAGTTGAGCTTTGGTGTTGCATGTGTAGTAGTCAGCCTTTTCAGCCAGACTGAGTGAATGAATCAATCACTCCACCTTTCAGTCCCTCCAACAGCTCTACATGTCTCAATATTCCATGGCAAAAGGTCCCCGGCTGACCAGGTACCCAGTGGAGGGACATCAGGATTCCTAAGAGACTGTCCTGCCTGCTCCAAAGTCCTGAGGTTCCCTGGCAGAGTTTTGGGAGACTCCAGGAGGAACACCAAGAACAGCGTCAGATAGAGTGGACAGGGAAAGTTTCCAGGGGGCTTGGGGTTGAGAGGAAGGAAAAGACAGCTCATGGCAGTGGTCAAAATGCAGAGCAGAATCCAGGGAGCTTTCCCCCGAGTCATTGAAATGAAGCCCCAATCCAAGTCTGCTTTTCCCTCTCTATGCCTTACTTCTCTTGCACGTGTCTTTATGAACCCTCTAGGTGCCTTCTCCCTGTCGGTGAAGGACTTGACCACCCAGGGGGAGGTGATCAAACACTACAAGATCCGCTCCCTGGATGAAGGAGGCTATTACATCTCCCCTCGAATCACCTTCCCCACTCTCCAGGCTTTGGTGCAGCACTACTCTAGTAAGAGGGGCCTCTGAAGGGGGGCGGGGGGCAGGCGTGTGCCAGAGCAGCCCTTGTGTCTCTCTATCTCTAAGATCTCAAGATTGAGAACCATTGGTGCTACCTCGAAGTTGACAACTGTCACCATAGTGATTCACAGTCTGTGTACCTAATCTCTTCTCCTGGATCAGCGTTCAAGCACCTGGAGAGTAACAAGTACTTTTAGTCATAGAGAGAGCAGGTTAATGCTTTATGCCTTGCTTTATGCAAAACAAGTGAAAAGAGCTGTGCACGTGTGTGTGTGCACACATGTACATACAGGCATTTGGGGGTGGGGTGGGGCTAGCAAGAAGGGGTGGGGGCACAGCTGGGAAAGCTGCCAGTCTGACTGCTCTGGTAACCTCGAGCCCCATCTCCTCTTCCCTAACGCAGAGAAAGGGGATGGCTTATGCCACAAGTTAACCCAACCCTGCGTGAGCCTGGCTCCTCAGAACCCCTGGGCCCAGGATGAATGGGAAATCCCCCGCCAGTCTCTCAAGCTGGTCAGGAAACTTGGGTCCGGGCAGTTTGGCGAAGTCTGGATGGGTGAGTATGTGCCATGCCAGGAGCCTCTCTCTCCCCGCCCTGCACCCTGAGGCACAGAAGGCTCAGGATTTGCACAACGTATGCTGTTTCCCCAAGAAGGGCTTGTGAAGGAGAAGGAACAGAGGCTATGATACCCATTTCACAGATGAGGTGATGGAGGCATAGAACATTGTCTCTCAACTTCCTGAGGGAGGCTGAGACAGGCTGGCAACTGGCAAGACAAGCTGGCACATCTATCGCCCACAGGGGCTGTGCATTCCAGCCCAGGGCCTCTCCCTGGGTGGGTAGCTCCAGCCTCAGTCCCCCGCCCCCAGCAAAGGGATGGATCCTGGAAGCTTTTGCAGATAATGGTTAAGGGCTCACTTCCCACAGCTTCTGCTGAATGGCTTCTTTGTTCTCTCCCCCACTCCATCCCCTGTCCTGCCTCAGGCTATTACAAAAACAACATGAAGGTGGCCATCAAGACCTTGAAGGAGGGGACCATGTCTCCGGAGGCCTTCCTGGGTGAGGCCAACCTGATGAAAAGTCTCCAGCATGAAAGGCTGGTTCGTCTCTATGCCGTAGTCACCAAGGAGCCCATCTACATCGTGACCGAGTACATGGCCAGAGGTGGTGCCCCGTGGGGGCCTGTGTCCCTCCCTCGGACAGAAGCAGGGAGGGGTGGGGCAAAGGGGCAGGCTTAGGGGCCAAAAAGGCAGAGGCCCGTCTGCTGCCGTGGGTTTGCCTGGCCAGGGGACCTGTGCAGGTAATCGCTGAGCCATGGGCTGGGTGGAGTAGCCAACGTCCTGTGCATCTAGGGTGTCCCACGTGCATGGGGTGGGAGGGGAGGAAGGTGAGAAACAAGACAGGTCAGTGGTTCCGTAGAGCTGTGTCCTCGGTTCAGGAACACCTGGAGTATGTCTTCTGTGCCCAACACTGTTTGACGCCTATTGGAGAGGACAGAGCATGACAAGGTGAAAGAGGAGTAGGCTGGGCATCCAGAGATGGTTCGAGTCCCAAGTCCATCACTTACCAGCCACGGGACACTTTACAACTGTATGGACATTTTAGCACACCATGAAAAGAGAGGTTAGGTGAGATGGCCTCTGAGGTCCACAGGGTGGCCAAGCCCTCATGGGGCAGTGGGCCTTGGGTCCAGCCTCGGCCTTTGACCTCCTTCTTCCCTCTTCCGTGATGCTGACCACAAGCTGCTTCCTGCAGGATTCTAAGGTGCCATGCTAATACAGTTCTTTAAATGTCACCATGAAGGGGGCCCCACATTGAGCTGGGGATCCAATAGCTTCCCTGCTCAGCTCTTAGCCACATCTCAAGTGAGTGTCTCTCCCAGCTTTTAGATGCCACAGACGACCCTCATATGTCCCCTGCACCAAATCCAGGGGTCAAGTCTCTCCATTCTGGTGTTCAGAGGCACAATCTCTACCAACAAAGGGTGAAGAAGGCGAGAATGCTATGCCAGGAATGAGCACTAAACTTAGAGTCAGAGAGCAGGTTCTGCTCTGGGCAACCTGCCTTGTGACCCTGAACTTGGCTGAAACCTAACTTCCCATGAGGGGCTGGGAGCACATCAGCTGCCTCCTGGGGTACTGTGGGGATGAGGCTGGAATTCTGTAAAGCAGAAGGTACCCTGGTGCTGTGGGTGGATTTCTTCTCTGTGGACAAGGGATCGAGCAGAGCACCACCTACTTCTGGCCCCAGGCAGGGAGCAGCCCACACCTGGAGGAGGCTGGCATCGCCAGGGAGGGGGCACGGCCAGGGCGGGGGCACTTGCAGAAGTGCAGCTGCAACATCTCCTTCCTTAGGATGCTTGCTGGATTTCTTGAAGACGGATGAAGGTTGCCGATTGTCCCTTTCAAGACTGATCGACATGTCGGCCCAGGTTTGTGAGCTACCAAGCGCAGTGGGGCCTGAGTACCAATGGCCAAGGCCCCTAGGTCTCTGCTCCCTGCCCTGTGGCTTGGCAGAATCAACTCTTCAGAGGTTGTATCTATCTGATTTAGGCTGGGCTGTGGAGGACAGGAAACCCAAAGTCATAACGGCTTAATGTGTGAACATCCAAAAGTGGGGAGTCTGGAGTGGTAGGTAGGTCTGCCCCTCAAAGTCACGGGGACTCGGGTGTTTTCCACCTGCTGGGTGTCTTAGCACATCACGTGAGTGCCCAAGGTGGCTGTTCACGCTACACCATCCTGTCCTCTTAGTCAGCAGGAAGAAGTAAATGGGGTTGAAAGCCCACCCTGCCCCCTAGAGACATGTCCCTGAAGCCACCCACTACACCTGCTCTTCATCCTCCTGACCACAGAGTCACCCGGCCACACCTAGCTGCAAGGGAGCTTGGGAAATGTAGTCCTTATTCGGGCAGCCATGGTGAGATGAGGTGGATTCTATCAATAAGGAAGAGAGGGAGGGCGGAGGTGGTGTGGAAAAGCCAGAGTTTGCATGAATTCCGTTTAACGTGGCAGGCGAGGGTTTTGTGGTGACCTCATTTCTTCCCCAGATGGCACTCACAAATGCCTTCTGTAGGAGGTGGGAAAATGGAGGGGAGGGGTCTGTCCTCCCCAGAGATTTTAGCTGAGGGCTCTAGCTGGCAGGAAACCCATCTGGTGGCCTTGAGTGTGTATCTGTTAAAACTAGAACTCTCAGCAGAAAATTTGTGGTCAACCTGTGAGACGGAAAGGAAACCTCCCCTCACCCCAGGGCGCCCCTCCCCACCTCGAGGGCCTTCTCTATTACCATCAGTGCAGGAACTGGGGTCGCCACACGCCTTTTCTACAGACAGCTTCGAGGAGGCTGGTGGGATGGTCTCGGAAAATTGTCGCTGGTAACCGGTTTCAAACCACAGAAGGGTGATAAACCCATGAACTCCGTCTTTGCCTCCTTTCACTCTCCCTGTCTTGCATTCAATCCGAGGGTAAATCTTGGGTCACCCAGGGGTAAGGGATGTGGAAAGCCACCTCAGTGTATAGGTAGGTGTGGTCAAGATGCTGAGGGTTAAGAAACCAAAAATCAGAACCTCCTAAGTGGTCAGTGTCTAAACCATGTTCTGGTCATGTTAGCACCTCACCACGTGTGCAGACACACACTCACACACACACACGCACTCACACTCAACGCTCTTCTGGGCGCTCCTTCTCTTGCTCTACAGGATAAAATGCAAAGCCCCTCTCCAACCACAACCCCAGGTGTCCTACTTTGCAGCCATGTGGCAGCTCCCTAATGTCCTGTGAACCTTTGCCTGTCTTCCCAGAATGCCTTTGACTCTCTTCCACCTGGAAGAATCCTAATCAATGTTCATGACCCAAGTCAAGTTCTCCTGGACAGAAAAGTGCTAGAGAGCTCTCAGCTCACATGATCTCGTGAGCATCATGCATGGTAGATTTCTCTCCTTGAAAGCAGATCTGGGTCCTACTCAACTGTTTTTTTTTATATTTCTAGTAGTGTTCAATCCATATTTTTGAATGGGATTAGTACTGCTAAATGCTGTCCAGAATAAGATATTTGGTACTTAGTTTTGTAGTCCCCATAGTACTATGCCGGTAAATGTGTGTTGATGGAATGATTTAGCAAAAGAATGAAGGAATAAATGAATGAATGAACCAATACAAATGGACACAGATGAGAGATGGGATCAATCCCAGTGCCGGCTTCTTGCCACCACAGGTCTAAGACGACAAACTGGCTTTCTAGTCTCTGCCTCAGGTTCTTGTCTATCAATAGGAACAGAGAATAGAGCTTGAGTGAGCTTCCTTGGCGAAAGGGCACATGAGCAGGACAAACAGCTGTTCCGGGCCCAGCACTGGTAACGGGAAACAGACACAGAGTCTCCTCCACTTTTCCTGTCTCTGTTGGATTGGGGTCTGACCCCGCTCCCTGAGGGCCTGCCACAGAGCAGTGCGGGGTTAGGTTCTCCGCCACATGCCTCATTTAATACTCACCTCAACTCCATGCCCCGGAGACCCTTTTCCTCAAGTTCCAACCAGTCCAGTGACATTCCAGGAAGCTTAAGCAACATGCCAGGGATCAATGATTCCAAGCTGGGCACCCCACTCCAAAAACAGTGCTTCCAACTGGCTAAGGACATAAAACCCTCTCCTTCCCCCCACCTTCCCCTCTGCCTTCTGTCCCCTCCTTTTCTTCTTCTCTTCTGTCAAGAGACCTCCCTTTTCTCCTGCCTTCATCCTACTGTCTTTCTCCCCTGCAGACACTTGGGAGGGGAGGAGAGGTGGGTGAGGGGTACAGGTAGCTCCTAGCTCTGATGTTTCTGCCTTTCTGGGCTTTGAGGGGACAGGGATGTACTTATTCAGCTGAGGAGCAGCTGAAGCCATCTTTCTACTGCATTCAAGAATACACTCCTTTTCTAGTAGCAAACCTCCCCTGCCAGGCACACCACACACACACACACACACACACACACACACACACACACACAAGCACTCCTTCCACTCCCAGACTGTGAGAGGATGAGGGCTGCTTCCACAGACAGCATGGTGGTGAGGGTGGGCCAGGTCCTTCCTCTCCCCCATAGGGGCTGTGTAGGGGACACTGAATGGGCTCAGTCCTTGCATGGAGGTCCCCACGCTGCCCTTCCCTGTGTGGCATGTTCCCTCAGATTGCCGAAGGAATGGCGTATATTGAGAAAATGAATTCAATCCACCGAGACCTCAGGGCGGCCAACATCCTGGTGTCTGAGACCTTGGGCTGCAAAATCGGTGACTTTGGCTTGGCCCGGATCATTGACAACGAATACACTGCCCAAGAGGGTGAGACTCCCAACCCAAGGAGACCTTGTGCCCTACCTTCCCCAATTCCCAACCCTCTTGCACCTGTCCTTGTCACTGCACGGCGGAGTCCTGTGCGAAGAGGTCGGAGCTGCGGTGTTTCCACGGTTCCGGCCTTCCCCCGGGGCTGATGAACATTTCCCTAACTGTGCTCTACAGAGCACCAGAGCCCCCGAGGCATGTCGTGCGTGTGATGAAGTAGGTTTGGAGGTACTGCAGACTCAGTCCACGCCCCCTTGGTGGTTTCCCACACACACCAGCATGTTGAAGGGCCTGAGAGGTCCCACAGCACAGAAACTGTGCCTTTGCTTCCCCTGGTGTCGCCCACACTAATTTGAGCCCAGAGTACTTTTCCACTTGCCTATTAACTTCCCAGGAACTAGGGTTTCGAAGGACACACTTTAGGAAGCTCACTGCTCTGAAGTGTGAGCAGCAGAACCTTAGACTTGAATTAGGTTTCCCCAGAGCCCTTGGGTTTACTCTGTCGGTATAACTGATGTAAAGATCCTCTTCACAAGAGAAATTGAAGTGGTCACGTACATTTATCAAGCAAGATAGCAAGCCATCTCAGCTGAGCACATTGATCAGTGGATGCGGAAAAGGATCCGTATGGCTGGTTCCCTGAGGCAGCTGCAGGCCGGCTGGGAGGCTGGGAGGCTGGGAAAGCCAGGCAAGGTGGGAGCGAATAGGTGCCGAGCAATGTGCTGATCGGACCGCAGCCACCTGCAGGGCTTCGTGGGACAGCAGGATTTGAATTCCTTCCTCACTGTGACTCTCAGAAGTACCTAAGTCACGTGTCATCATTTCCATTTGGCAGGAAAGGATTAACTGAAGCAGAGACAAGTTCAAGTGACTTGCCCAAGCCACGAGTTCTTGTTATTAGCAAGGCCAGGTCCGGTGGAAAGGGCCACCTCTGTCCAGATGGAAGCACGTGGTGGTTTCCCAGTGAATCCCACAAACAGGCTGACGGGGGTGATACTTGTGTCCATGTTGTTCTCTCATGCTGTGGCCCCCAGTGTCTGCACACGCTGGGTCATGTGTTCTAATGGCTGGCAGTGACTTCCTGGACGAATCTGTCATGCAGGGCAGGCCAAGCCCTGAAAAGGGTGGTGGGGTGAGGGGGACGATGGGTGTGTGGGGGCAGTCAGTCATGGCCTCATGAAGCCGATGGTGGCTTTTCCCGCAGGGGCCAAGTTCCCCATCAAGTGGACTGCCCCAGAGGCCATCCATTTCGGGGTGTTCACCATCAAAGCAGACGTGTGGTCATTTGGCGTCCTCTTGATGGAAATCGTCACTTATGGGCGGGTACCCTACCCAGGTAGGCAGTTTCTTCCTACAGCGACGCCCGGGCTCCCTGTTGTCTGGGAATGACTGTGATGGCAGACATCCCACCCTGGTGGCCGGGGCTGCCCAACTATGTGTCCGAGTGAAGTCTCGATGGTGGGGACAGAAACCCAGGCATACCAGTCGGAGGGCAGGGCTCTGCCCCTTTCCTCAACATAGCTGTTGTCATCAGGGCCGTGCCCCCTTCCTCCAGGAGGGGCCAGTCAGCCCCCAGACCTGGAATTAAGTGAAGGTCAGGGTCTGAACTCGTTTGCTCCCCATTGGTTTGTTCTCAGGTCAGACCAGGTTGTCCCCCCCTTGGCCTTACACCTTGGGTGTACTCCCCAAAGCCCCACCCCAACTGTAAAACCCCTAGCCTTGGGCCCCATGTCCTAAGGCCTTGGGCTGGTGAGCAGTCTCTCCCAGTCAGCGGGTGGTGTGTTTTCCTGGAGCATCTGCCTAGTGAGTGATGGGCTCCGGCTGTGTGCCACGCAATCACAGGTAAGACAGATGGGGTCCCATTACCAAGGAACTGCTCACACCAAGGAGGAAATCTACAGCCCCCTCTGCCGAGGTTCCCCAGTCAGTGAAAAGTAAATAGAGGGTTGTGTAAAGGTGGCACCAGGCAGGCAGCTGGGTCACCGGCGAGGGAGGAGACGGTGGTCTGTGCCTCACCGGCCCCCTGCAGCCTTCAGCCGAGCTCTGCGTCCCCTCTGCCTCCAGGAATGAGCAACCCCGAGGTCATCCGCAGCCTGGAGCGCGGCTACCGCATGCCGCGTCCCGACTCGTGCCCGCAGGAGCTATACCACGGCGTCATCGCGGAGTGCTGGCGGAGCCGGCCTGAAGAGCGGCCCACCTTCGAGTTCCTGCAGTCGGTGCTCGAGGACTTCAACACCGCCACCGAGCAGCAGTACGAGCTGCAGCCCTAGCCCGGCTCCAGGACGCGTCAGCGCTGCGGGGCCAGCGCTGCGGGTCTCCCTGGCCCCAACATCACAGCTCTGGGATGGCACGTACCTGGGGCCTCGCAGAACTGACGAGGCCTGTTCACCTCGCGGCTCATATTCCAGCCCCATACGCTGGAGAGGCTAGGAGGGACTGGTATGCCCTTTATTTAGGAGGCGGCCTGGCTGGTGGCCCAGAGTGTGGACTCCAAGCAGTATCCAAGGGATGCAATCGCAGTCCCACCCTTCTCTGGCTGTGTGTCTTTGGGCAAATTACTTGGCCTCTCTGGACATCTGCTTCCTCTTTTGTACAACAGGAAGAACAGTGATAGTACCTACCTCGTATTTTCCTCGTGAGGATTACATTAGTTAACCCAGGTAAGGTGTTCAGGACAGTGTCTAGCACACACCTGGCACACAAGATCTTAAGTGTTTGTCATATACGGCTCCCCTGTGGGGGCACAGGTGCCTGGGAGTGCCTCGCTCCCACTGGCGCGCACCACCTCCCACCTGAGGCTCCCTTTTGCCCACCCCAGAAGCTGAACTGGATCCTCCCAGATGTCGGCTCTGAAAAGCGTCCACCTGCTTTGGCTCTGGGAGGGGATCCCTGACATAGATTGAGCTCCAGGACTTTGAAACTTTTCTGTAATAAAGGCCCGAGCTCTGACCTTTTCCGTGTCGTTACTGGTGACAAACCTGATCACTGAACCCATGACGTGCATGAACGCATGAGTGGCTCTGCTAGGGACTTGAGAATGACAGTGAATTTCGGGTGGAAACCAAATCCCCAGACCCAGAACAGCTGCGCAGACCAACCGTCACTGCCTTTGAGCTGGGCCGGCAGGTGGCGCCCTCACCTCAGAAATCCTTGGACTCGGGGTCTGAGTCCCGGGATCCTCCGTTCAGCGCGGCTCCAGAACCTGCAGTGGGAGCCGAGCTTCTTGGAGACGCGCACACGTGCAGCGAACAAGTGCCATGGGCTCCGAGTCCCGGACACACCAGGAGCATGAACAGTGAGCAGATGACGATCGGATGCTAAGAAACATTCGAGGCTCCCCACTGCTCGTGGAGACTTCCCATTTGTCACGATCTTTGTTTTGCTTATACGAATAGATTTTTTTTTGAGCAATTACAGAAAAATAAGCAGAAGGTACAGGGAAACCCGTTTACCCCTCGCCCCTGCCTCCTCACTTCCCCTATCACTAACATCTTGCCAAAATGTGGTACATTTCTTACAAATGATTAGCCAATTCTAACAGATTATTGTTAACTAAATTCATAGCTTCTGTGAGGACTCACTCTGTGTGTTGTGTGTAGTCTCTCATGGGTTTGCACAAATGTCTCGGTGCCCTCCAGGTTCCTTGTGCTCAACCTATTCACCCTTCCCTCACCCCCTCTGAACCTCTGGCCACCAGCTTGCCATGTAGTGACTCCTCTGATCCTGTGACAACCCAAGGAGGTATGACTATTGACATCCCAGGTACAGAGGAAAAAATTGAGGCACAAAGAGCTTACCTGGTATTCCCAAGGTCATGCCGCTCATTAGTAGCAGGAAGGGGATGTGGGCCCAGCAGAGCTGTGGGACTGTGGCAGCAGAGTAGGTGGGGGTGCTGGGCTGGGAGAACCTCACTAGAGGGGTCACCTCTGCAAGTGAACAGAGGTGACTGAGCAAAGAACAACATGTGCCTGTAGGGTACTTGCTAGTTTGAGACTACTTTCCCATAGTCATAGCCTCCCTGAGAAAGAGGGAGGGACGGAGGGAGGGAGGGGGGCATCACTGTTGTCATGATGCCTCTACCTTTTCCCTTAAATGAGGAAACTGGCAGAGACTCCATACCACCAGTGTTGCCCAGAGGCTGTTGGTTGGCCAGTGCCGGACCATGGATTTGAACCTGTTCTTTGCCCCCAGCCACTGCCATAAGTGCTGTGTAGAGAGCACAGCATTCTCAGAGCCGGGAGGTCTGCAAAGGTAGGTGGGGCAGGCTCCCTGAGCAGTTCCCAAGCAGATCCTGGAGGTGGGCTGGGGGGTGCGATCCGACTGGGCCTCAGGCAGATCTCCCCCAGGATGTCCAGGATGCTGGAGGTAGAGGGCCCAGAGGGCTCTGGCAAATTGCCTTGGACTTCCCCCTAGAATGGAGGGCTTTTGCAGGAAGTGGCTGTTAAGTCTCTCAGAAAACATAGCTTCACCCAGCCACCCCCCAGCCTTCAGGGGCTTAGTACCCACATTCCATCTCCCTAGAATCTCTAGGAATTGGAGCTGCCTGGCCCAGACCTGGGGCAAGGGGGTGTGACTGGTGTAAGCTAAGCTGGAATGCAGGACATCAGAGAGCCAGCTGAACCTGCAGCCGGTGGGTGCATCAGACAGACACAAATCTGAGTCGGGGTGCTCATGGATGAGAAGGGCCTTGAGAGGACCTATGGGTGCCTTCAGAGGTGGGACTTGGAAAGGACCTATCTGCAGGATATGGAATGAGTCCCTCCTCCGGCCTGAGCACCACCTCCCTGCGGCCTCTCTGAGTGGGCCCTGGCTGTCCAGGAGCTGGAAGGCCTGGGGCTGGCTTGCCACTTCCCTGGACCTCACCACCTTCCCGTGAAGGTGCAGGGAGTCACCAGTGCTTGGCCACCCTCACTATTCATGAAACTCACCTCAGCTGTTTTAAAACGCAGGTGACTAGGCCTCTCAGTCTGAGATGGTAATCCCGCAGGTGTGAGGCAGGATCTGGAGGCCTCATCATTCCTAAGCACCCTACGTGATTCCAGGCTTAGACCCTTGGTCCTCAATCCCAGATGCACATATGAATCACTGTGGGGTGGAAGTGAGGGGGGGAGGGGCAATGGAGGACAGTGTGTGTGGGGAGGGGGGCACATTAAAAATACTGGAGCCGGGATTCCAGGTGGAGCCTGGCCATCGGCACATTGTAAATGTCCCCAGCTGGCTCATGTTCATCTGGGACGGGGAACCACTGGGCTAGTTGTGCGGGATCTGGAAGCGCCCTTCCCAGCGGAGCTGACTGTGAGTAACCAGGAGCCAGTCTGACTTGAGGCCCTGGGATTGCAAGACCAGCTGATGCCTGTGGCTTTTTCCACTTCTGATATATAAGTGACAACCTGCAGAAACTGAAAAGGACATCTGGCATGTTCTCAATGACATGTTGTCAGGCAAGGTGGGCACACCTTCTCCACTTCCTGCTCCCCTTGGTGGTTTCCCAGGGAAGGTGAGGCTGGAGCTTGGAGGACCAGTGAGACTTTTCCCCACTAGGAGACGCCCTTGCCTTAGCGGTGGTCAGAACCCAGACAGTGTCTTGGTTTTTGTTAGGTGCGTACGTGACTTTATAAAGGACAAGAAGCCTTCCAATTCCCAGCCAGGGAATAAAGTGTGAGAGGGTGTGGAGAGATAGAGAGAGACAACAAGACAAAGAGAGACAGGGACAGAAAGACAGAGATGGAGAGATAAAGACAGAAAGAGACAGAGAGAGGAAAAAAACCACAAAGAAAGAGAGAACATGAATGGGGGGCGGGGGGGAACAGCAGCAACATTTCCTGCTCTGAGAACATGTCTTAGGAGAGGGCGGGGAAGGCTAGTCATGGGTGCGGAAGCTGTACTTTCCCGGCCGTAATCTGCACGTGAGGACATTGGAAAGGGGCCCAGGCCTGAGACATCTGGGGCGTGTGATCACTGCCCACTCAACCAGAGCTCCTCTGAGGGGTGGGCCCCGATCTTGCACTCCAGACGCCTTCTGGCCTATGACAGAGATTGTGCTTTCCCCCCAGGCCAGCATACACACCCTTGCATTTATTGAAAAACGATTAACAGCAAGATCTTTGGGGTCAGAGGGACCCCAAAGCACTTTCCCCTGGATCTATGACCGTGGGCACCTTGCTTGAGTTCTCTGGGGCTCAGTTTCTTCATCTGTAAGATGGGCATACTAATAATACATATATTATAGGCTGAGTCTGAGATTTAGGTGAGATAGTACATGTGAGACATTTATCGCAGTGCCTGTCTTCTGGGAAATACTCAGTAGCTCTTACTATTTTCTTATAGCCCCTTCCAAGACCTTACTCCACAACATCCACCACCCTTCCCTGGGTTTCCCGTCCTCTGTGATTTGTTCTCTGTCTGTCACTCTGATTTTTCTTTGTTTACATTCACACTCCTCACACCCTCGGGGTAGAACTGGGACATAGGTGCCCAGGGTTTGAGTCCAGGCTCTAGGTTCGCCCAGCACTTCTCAGCTGCGTGACCTTGGGGAAGTAACTCAAGTCCTCGTAGTCTCCATTTTCTCGGCTACAAACAGGGAGAACAAGGACTCCCTTGCAAGGCATCTTAAGGATTTAAAGAGGACTCTGAAAATGGAAGGTTCTATGAGGCTGCCGTGACGGATACCACGGACTGGGCGGCTTCAACCACAGACACGGATTTCCTCACGGTTCTGCAGGCTGGAAGTTCAAGGCCGAGGTGTCAGCAGGGTCTCCTTCCGAGGCCTCCCGGGTGTTTCTACCTGGCCTCCCTTCTGTGTGTGCCTGGGCCCTAATCGTCTCTCCTCGTAAAGACACTGGTCAGATGGGTTAGGGCCTGTCCCATGACCTCATTTAATGGAATCACCCTAGACTCTCCAAACAGCCATGTCCCAAGGCCCTGGGAGTTCAGACCTCAGCATAAGAATTTGGGGGACACAACTCAGCCCGTAACAAACAGTAACACATAAACGTGATCGTTGTTTCTTCTTCGTGTTTTCTATTTTTGTAACTATTTTCATATTATTCCTTATTTGCGTTTCATTTTTCCGTGTCTTCCACTGTGCCTTCCCAGTGCTAGGTGCACAGCAGGTGCCAGTGCATTCTGGTGACCGACCGGCTGCTAAAGCAGGAGTATCGGATGTGAATGGGCGTCCCGTCTACAAACCAGGACGATCCGAAGCTAAGCTGGAATGCCAGTGGACCCCTTCCAGGAAACTCACACATGAAAATCTAGATTTATGTGGCAGATAAAGTAGTCCATGATGATTTTTTCATTAAAGGTTCTGCCCCATATTCCTTTAGGTACTTTAAAAGTAGTTTTCAAATGTCCCTAGGCTTTATATTGTCGCTTTTTTAAACTACAGTAAAATATACACTGCATACAACTTACCATTTCAGACATCTGTGAAATGTACCATCCGGTCATGTCAGGTGCATCACACTGCCATGCGGCCACCATCATCCATGCCCACAGCTCCTCCCGAACTGAGACTCGGTCCTAAGCAACCCTGCCCCACTTCTCCCAGACCCTGTCAACCCCCATTCTCCTTTCTGTCTCCATGAATCCCACTACTCTGTATGCCTTGTACAAGCGGAATCATACAGGATTTGTCCTTTCGTGACCAGCGTCTTTCACTCAGCCTACCAGCTTCCATTTTTCCCCCTGCTGTGGCCATGTCGGAGTCTCCTTCCTTTTCAAGGCTGAGTGACATTCCAGTGTGCGTGTCACACTTTGTTTCTCCTTCCCTCTGCCAGGGGTTCCTGGGGTTGTTTCCACCCTTCGGTTATGGTGAATGCTGTTGCTACCATGGCGAACGTGAGTGTGCAAATATCTCTTTGAGACCCACGGCTGGACCA
This sequence comes from Macrotus californicus, assembly GCA_007922815.1. Taxonomy (NCBI): domain Eukaryota; kingdom Metazoa; phylum Chordata; class Mammalia; order Chiroptera; family Phyllostomidae; genus Macrotus; species Macrotus californicus. Next base: position 71,819 of record VMDR010001284.1, on the reverse strand, counting down.
TATAGCAATTCTATTTTTAATTTTTTGAGGAGCCTCCAGTTTCCCACAGCAGCTGCACCGTTTTACGCTCCCCTCAGCAGTGCCCAAGGGTTCGAATTTCTTCACGCTCCCCCCAGCACTTGATGCTTTCTGTATCGGTTTCTGCTCTAAAGCAGCCATCCTAAGGCATGTGAGGTAGACATCATTTTAATAGCAATAACCCATTTCTTTGGCTTTGTCTCCACTGACTTGGCCTCTTTGAAAGGTCCTCAGGTGATTCTGAATTTTCAGGGATTTCCCCCATGTGTGCTCATGATGAGCTTTTCAGGTCGATTTCTCTGAAGTTCTGCTGTTTCTGTCTGGGCACTGGGGGCAAGAGGGCTTCGTGCGCCTGGCTGAGAGGTCCCAGCTGGCTGGTGGGGTGGGGGCAGGCCTCTGTTATGGGGAAAGCGCCTTCCAGTGCCCCCCCTCTGGGTGAGTCTGCTCCAGTGTGCCTCAGGGCCACACAGCTGGCCCCTGCACGACCTCTCATGTGACCCCTCACCACTCTTAGCCATCCTTCCAGGGAGAGTCCGGCCTAGATGCTTCAAGCTGAGCTCCTTCGTGGTCTTTGGTGGGCCCCCAGGAGAAGGAAGCTCCCGGTGGGATGGGGGCAGGAGGGGAGAAGGCCCCACGTACCCCTTTCAGACACAGCAACCTTTTCTGCATTTTTTCACATGTCCAGCTGCCTTATGAGGATGATTTGAACAGAGTGTGGCTTTAAAATTCTTTGGAAAATCAGTCACCTATTCGAAAGTCCTCCACTGCCCCCACCCGCCCTTCCATCTCACAAACGGGAAAACGGGACCTAGATAAGGACCCACAATCACACGAGGTCCACACCCCAGGGGCCCGCCTCCCAGGCACTTGGCCAGGTTCTCTATCCACCCTGATTCACCTTCATTTCAGGAGGGCAAGTGTTCATTTCACCAGGTTTTTCTAAAAAGAGAAATCCTCATATCTGAGAACTCTCCAAATCAGATTAATTGGTTCTCTGGAAACCCCGACCCCTTAAGCATGCCAGAACCATGAATAGATCAGAGTAGAGATGCTAAAACAGCTACTCATTGGAGCGGGGCCACGCAGGGGCACGGCACTTGACAGTACACGGGGGCCTCCCTTGCTTTGCGCCGTCTCAGTTGCTCCTCAGAGCAGCCTCTCCCATGCTCGACAGCCTGCAGTCCTCTTCCTTCCGGAGAGGGTGTCTCTCACTGTCACCTCCCTAGAGAGCAGAGGGGCCAGAAAGCAGGCCCTGGGCCCCTGGCTCTGTGCCTAGCACTTGAGGGACCCAAAAAATGGCCCTGAAGCTAATTATGCTCTGGAGAATGGAGGGACAGGGTAGACACACCCCACAAGCGGCCGGGTGCGCGGCCCCCATGGGGCTACCCTGCTAATGAGGTTAAGCAAACTGCTGAGAGGGTCCCAGGGAGGTTTGTCATGTCTGGTGGCAAGAAAGAGAAACATCTAGATCTAGTGGGGCCACCGGACTTAGTAGATTCTCATCGTTGAGACAGGAACTATTGTCCCTGGAGAGGTGAGGTGGCCAGACCCCCCGTGCGTGGGGTCAGGAACTCTGTTGATGATTCATAGAATAAGAACTTCGCCTGACATCAGCTGAAGATCTAAAAATAGTCATCAGGAGACACTGGGGAAAAGTTAAAATTTGCCTGGGCAGAACGGTGGGCACACATGGAAAATGTCTAACTGCCACCTGTGGGGACTTTGTGCCCTTTCAGGTGCTCGCTTGACCCTGAAGGGATACAGCCACGAGTAAGACAAGCTCCCACTCCCGAAGAGCTCTTCGCTATGCCCTCATCCGTGGGAGCATGAATGTCGCCTCTCCCGAGCTCACAGGCAAGGGTGCAATGCCACCTACCTTGTAATGTGCTGTATGACCAGGGCCTCGTGCAGCCCACACGACAACCCAGGAGTGGACTCTGTTACTAGTCCCCGTTTGCAGGTGAGAAAACAGAGGCTGTCAGAGGTGAGATCATCTGCCCCGCTCACACAGCTGGGATGCACACCCAGGTTGGCCTCTGGGCAGAGCCTGTTCCAGACAGTTCCTGAGACAGGGACCAGCTACGGCTTCGAGGAAGGTGGAGGCAGAGCTGGAGCTGGCTCGGGACCCACTGGAGGGGCTTTGCCCATGCCTCTTTGGCCTCTCTCCCTTGCCGGGTGTGGGTCGTGCTGTGGAAGAACAGGCTTTGGAGGGATCAGGCAGTGTTCACTTTGCCTCTTGGCTCTGCCTAGTGCTGGCTATGGACTGAATCCCTGGCAAATCATTGAACCTCTCTGAGCCTCAGTTTCATCATCTTCAAAATGGATACAAGCACACCTTTCTCAAAGGGAAGCTGGGGGTGAACTGAGATAATGTATATGAAGCTTGGGGTACAGGGTCACAGGTGCAGTAGGATGTCAACACACACGTGCTCCCTCCTACCCTCGAGGCCCAAGCCAGACAGCCTCTGCCCCGGGGTTGCCTCAGAGTTTGTGTGGGAACCCGGCCTACCCACCTCATCCCATCGGCCTCCATTTCCAATGAGCAGCTTGGCCCCTGGGCCACCAGGTCCCTGTGGCAACAGAGGCTGACAGGGGCTGATGGGAACCAGTCCCAGAGGGTCTGAAGGCAGATTACTGAGGACTGATGAGGTGAAGAGGGACTGCTGCCCACAAGCTGACAGCATTGCCTGGGAGGGAGAGGAGGCAGGAGGGCGAGAGAGGTCCCTAATCTCATCCTGATGTCTTCTGGAAGGGTGAGCGTGCCATCTGGGGGTGTCTCTTTTGGAACCTTTCCTTCTGTGCCAAGGTCATTCTGCAGCTCTTGGATAAAATTAGTCCCCTGCTTACTGCTCTGGACTGAATGGCCTTTTCCCATGAACCACCAGGACCTGGCCTTGCGCAGGCAGGGGTGGGGCTGTGTGCCCTCTGCTCTCCAAAGAGCAAACAGAACACGTGTCCTGTTCTGGAGGCCGGACGAGGGGGTGAGGTGCATGCATGTGAGTGTGTACATGGGCATGCACGGGCGGACATGCCTTCACACATAAGTAACCAAACTAGGACACCGGGGAGGAGACTGAATCGCTGAGTTCTGCAAGCTCTTCCTGTTGGCATGTTGGCACTATTCCTTGGTGCTGGTGTGTCGTTCTTCCTTCTGAGGCTGCCGGGTGATGTCCGAGGACATCATCTCACTCATTTTAGCCCCTACCATGAAAGAGTAGGCCCACCTCATCCCCATGCACCACACCCGAGATTAAGAAAAATGTGCAGCGCCTCCTGAACCCAGGTAAGCCACAGGTATTTATTAAATGAGTGGGCAAATGATAAAGCAAAAGGTGGAGCAGGGCTGTGTCTTTTTCCCACCATGTCCCCAGGCTCTCGCACAGGGCCTGGACCACAGAACGTGCTCAATGAATATTTGTCAAATTCATGAATGAATGGGGACAAGTTGCCATTGCGCTCTTTGCCCACATCCCATACATAGTAAGATATTAAACCAAAACAACATGCTCCATCAGGGCTTGGACCTAGATGGTTTGAGCCACATCAGAACAGGGGCGGAAACTGGGAAGGAAAAATCACAGTGGTTGAGGCTCTGGGGACTCCAGGCCTGCTCAGCCTCACTCTGAAGTGCGTTGGTGAATCGGAGGCCTGGCCTTGTGAGGGCAAGACGGTGCCACTCCAGTCCCCGAAGACGGGCTGGCACAAGGCAGGCATTCAATTAAGGGTGAATCGTTCACGTTTTTACAGGACTTCTGCGGGGAAAATGTGGGATAAACACCCCAAAGTGTAGGCTGGGACAGCTGCTAATCCTGCAGCGGGGGTTGTGGGGGTGAGTTAAAGGTAAGTGCCAGTCAGGGAGAAAACACTTGTGGCACCTGTGTGACAAAGGCTTACTGCAAAGAAAACCTAAGGAGTCCTTCTTGTTTCTAAACAACCCGAAGACAAATGGACAAATGATAAGATGTGGCCATTGTACAGAAGGAGAACTACCATCAGCTGATAAACATAGAAAAAGGTGCCCCGCCAAGCCAGTCAATGGAAAAAATGCAGATATTTTTTGCCACCAAAATGGCAAAACGGCAAGGCTGCCAGTATCTGCTAATGTGGGCGATGACACAGGGAAGTGGTCACCCTCATCAAGGGTTGATGGGAGTCTAATTTGATAAAGACTTTGGCGGAGCATTTTTGTCAGTGCCATTCAAACTTGGGGTGCAGGCCTTGGCCAGATAGTGCAGTTGATTAGAGTATCATCCTGATAAGCCAAGGATTCGGGTCCGATCCCCAGTCAGGGCACATACAAGAATCAACCAGTGAGTGCATAGATAAGTGGAACAACAAATTGATGTTTCTCTCTCTCTATCTCTCCCTAAAAATAAAAAATTTATACAAAATTGGGGTGCATATGCTCAGCAACAAAGCACTGTGCTTCTAGAAAATTATCCCACACTAAAACATGCCCTTGTTCTCAAAGATGAATGATTGATACCCTTCACGGCAATATGTTTGTCAGGGCAAACAGCAAACGCTGGAAACGGCTTAAAGGTGCAGCAATGAGGGAGATGCAAGTCAATGATGGCACAGCTATTTCACAGACTACTATTCTGTCTGTAAAATGAATGGTGCGTTTCTACAGGTACAGATATGGAAACACGCCCAAGACCCGTCATGGGGGGTGGGGAGGTACAGAAAAACACATGTGGCGTGACTTCACATACACACATAATTTTACATTTGTCACACACACACATTTATCTGGGTGTAAAGTAAAGCAAAGGGGCCCAAATGATACCCACCCAAGAGAGCTCCCAGTGACCTCTCGGGGGTGGAGGGTGCTAATGGGACAAAGGAGGATAAGGGAGGCACTCACATTGTATTCTGTCCTTCCCTGTTTCTCGAATCTTTTAGAAAGAGAATGCACTAATGCATTTGGAGGGAAAAAAGCCAGACAGTGGTCAGTGATGGATGGTCCGGTGCAATTGTGCCTGGTGGCAGAGAATGGATGACATGACCCCCAGGGTTGGGTCCCTCTCTGGGGCTCTAAGCGACCTCCTGACTCTGGACCTCATTTGTAGCACCCCCCACCCCCAGTTCCAGCCATTTCCTCTCCCGATAGCACCCCCCCACCAGGTTATCAGCGGCCTCAGTGCACAGGGACGCAGGGCCCTGCACCACGCCTTTCATGTGCCATCCATCGTGGCTTATCGTCCCTGCACTGAGGGAGGCCTGTGGGAGGTCCAGGACCTTGGATGGCAAGCAGAGGGGACGGGTGCTGGCTGAAAGTGTCCAAGCCCCTCCCTTCAGCCCTGGCCAGCATCCTAATGGGGTGGGGGTGGGGTATGACTTCTGACCACCAGCATCTCCTTCTTCCACCACTGTGATATCCCTGTGACATTCCTCAGATGGCCCTCTTTCCTAGAATACCAGAAATAGCAGCTAGCAGTGATTGCATGCCTACTATGTGCCGGCCACTGTGCTAGGCAGCGAGCAGGCTGTTTTCTTCTGAATCTTTACACCATCCTCACAGGTAGATGCCCACTTCACACTCAGAGGATTTTTTTTTTTTTGTTACATATACAGGCACACTATCAATGGCCCTGCCTCCTTGATTCTCAAGAGGTGCCAAGGGGGGAGGGGCTGCAGGACTCCTGAGAGCCATGCTGGAGCCTGTGTCCTGGAGACAGTCATGGCCACCATTTGCACTGAATTCCTTACTCAGTCTGAGAACAGGAGAGGGATCCAGGAAAGAGAGGTTTTGAGAATGACGTCACATTTGCTAGCAGTAATGGAATTTTTGGTATGACCCCAAACCTGTCACATCTTAACACAGAACTTATCTATTCAATCAACAAGTAATGACCACTCATAATTACCATTACGGATACTATGAACAACTACAGAACCTACTACGGATTCATTATCTGCTACATCCCAAGCAATATGCTAAGCAATTTTATCTCCACTCCTACATTTAATTCTTCAAATTCCCCTATCACAAATGGATGATTTTTACTAATTTTATAGATTGAAAGACTAAAATCAAGACCAACACTGAGTTTATGTAGCTGGACATTGCCCCCACCTTTGGTCAGTGGCTGTAACCCTGGCTGTCCATTAGAATCATTCTGGAAACTGAAAAAATACAATGTTCCACCTCAAGAAATTTTGGTGTAAATCGTCAACTCATTGCAAACAACGGCATTTCAAATGCTCATCGTAGCCCTGACCTGTGTGGCTCAGTTGGTTGGGTGTCACCCCGCAAAACGAAAGCTGGCCTGTTTGATTCCTGGTCAGGGCACAGGCCTGGGTTGTGGGTTCGGTCCCTGGTTGGGGGCCATACGAGAGGCAAGCGAGTGATATTTCTCTCTCACATCGATGTTTCTCTCTCTCTCCCTTTCTCTCTCTCTAAAAATAAATACATGTTCATTGCATGGTGCAACCAGCTGGAGAACTAATGTGTTCAGATGCTGGTTAAACAAAGATAAGGAGCGGCTGGCTTCACAGAGCTTTCGGTGTTACAGAGGCAAATGTGGGCAGACTCAGCTGGGGAAAATTACAAGCCCAGTAACAGTGATGTGCAAACACTTCATTGGGAGGGAGAATAGAAATGTCATTTGAACAATTTATTAAAACTTGGTTTATTTTTTTTCATCTTCAATGAGGGTTAAAATAGCTGCAACCTTGGGTTAAGGATCCTCAGTACCGCACCTGGCACACAGTAAGTGTCTGAAGGGGATTTTCCTTCCCACCGCCTCCTTCCCACAAAGTGCTGTGGAGACCCCTGTTCTCAGTCTGTGACATAGTGATCATACTACCTACTTCACAGGTTCCTCTAAGGACCAAACAAGACGTCGCTAAGCTGGCAAACATCCCGGATCCTTCTTTATGAATCAAGTTCTGTCATCCTGTCCCCCTCTTAAGTGGCTTTGAGGTATCATGACATTTTAAAGATATTCTCTTTGAACTCTCCAGAGCTGTGTTTGTGCATTTGGCTTATTGTCCTGAAGTCTCCATTCACAGTCCAAATAAGGAACAGTAGGGCGGACTGCATGCCATCCCTTGGAGGACTCAGAGGTGTTAAGTGATCAAGATCATGAGCAAATATGTGGCAGAACCAGGTCTTGGACCCAGGTCACTGCAAGAACTTCTGCCCGGAAAGTAGGAGGTCTCGGTGGACCCTGTCAGCTCCAGCCTGGAGTCTCTGCTGGGTGCCCCTCACTCCAGGGGAGACTCATTCTGCCCCCTTATGCTTGGTAGGGGTGAGGGGTCCTCTCCATTGGGGGTGGCTCACACAAATGTCATTAAACATGAGCCCCACTAATTGAGACTTTGTGTCTCCTGGCTTTCTCAGGGAGAAGGTGGGGTGGAAAGGGCACCTCGCAGGATCAGAGACGGGACAGGCTTCTCTGAACCTCAGCGAGGCTACTCGCAGCCTCATTTTTCCCGTCTGTAAAACAGGTGCAGGTGTTGATGTATGTCCATCCTTGGGTGTTGTTATTGGGTGTCAGGAGCTGTGCTATCATCATCGTTTGTGCCAGTCTCTGGACCTCGGTTTCTTCACTTGTAACATCAAGTAGAAAGGTTAGATGATCTTTTAGTTTTCTTCCAACTCTATTGTTAGTCCTGACTAGCCAAGGTGTAGTTTCCTTGGATCCCTCCCCAGGGGTCCAGAAAAAAATCCCAAAGAGTGGAGGGTGTGTCATGGTGCTAAGTGGGCTCTTGGGGAGTGGGGTGTCATGGAGGGATGAGTGTGTTATGGGGGTGATTGTATCAGGGAGTGGGAATGTCAAGGAAGGACGAGGGTGGATGGGGGTGGGGATATCGCAGCGTAGGCATGTTATAAGGGGTAGGTGGGACAGGGGCGTGTGTCCTACAGGAATATGACTTGAGCCCAGGGCAACAGTCTCCTCAACGTGGAGTCCCCCACCAGCAGGCTCAAGTGCGTTCTCGTGGCCTCTGGTGAAACACCTCCCAGGCAAGCTGGTAGAATAGATGAAGCAGGTCAAGGGGATGAACGGAAAGAAGTGAAGTGGACGCAAGTGGTAGCCAGCCATGGCTTTTGGCACCTACAGGTGCCCTCCAAGCAGTGGAGCTGGGATAGGGGGCCTGAGGCCTCTCGGCTGTCCTGGAGCTTGCATCTTCCTGGGGATGCTTTCTGAGCTGGATGTTGTTCTGGGAGACTGAGATCCACCAACACTGAGCACTGGTTGAGCACTCCCCGGTGCGGATACTTTATGTGTGTCGTTGTGTTAATGGCATAGAAACCCTGTGAGAAGGCCCAGAGGAAGAAACTGAGGCTCAGGGAAGTCGGGGGAATTGGGTAAAGTCATGTGGCGGCAGACCTCCAGCCCAGCGCCCTGTCACCCATTCCGCGGTTGGAGAGGTTTGCAGGACTGGGGAGCGGCTACTTGCAACACGATTGGCTCTGGAGACGGTGCCAAGAACAGTCAGCTGGGTAAGAAGAGACTGAGAGCAAGTGTGATCTCGGAGCTCCAGCAAGGGCTTTCCAGCCAGTTCTACTGGGTCAGTGTGAGCCTCTTAGTCCTGAGGTTGGGTCATACGAAACTTCCATCTTTGCTGAATATTAGCAATAATTAACAATTAGTTAACAAAAATTGGAATATTCACAATTTCATACTCCTAATAGTATTTGGAAAAATATTGGACAGAGATATGGTGCTGGGAGAAATGACCTCAGTCCAGCTCAGGGATTCTGTGATTTGTCCCTCGAGTCTCATGGCAGCTGTGATCAGCCTTACTGGGACAGTGACTGGGATTCAAGAGATATGACAACCACCAGCACCACCGCCGCACCCAGGGGAGGAGGCTCATGGTCTTGGACAGCTTCCTCCCCTCGTGGCTGGAGGAGCCCTACTGCTAAGGGTGACAATGGCTCTGTTCCCTTGGGAGTGGAGCTGGGTGGGGCTGAGGGGCTGGTAGACAATCTACCCACCAACACTGAAACCCTCCATCCTCCCCTCCCCTATCTCCTATCTTCCTATGACCAGGACTGCTGGCCCCAGACACTGGGTGTGGTTTACATGGGGTTCAGGCCAGGGCAGTGGAGTGAGGCCAGGGCTCCACAGGGCTCTGAGACCAACACACCTGGATTCAGTTCTGGTGCCGTCCCATCTCGGGAGGGGAGTGACCCCAGGCAAGGCACTTACCCTCTCTGTGCTGTGGGCCTCAGTTTCCTGTGCTACGGAATCTGGATCATGAGGGTACCACCCCAATGGTTATTGCTAGAAGTACAAAGGGTCATGTTTGTCAAGTGTGCAGTAGATGCTAGCCAGTGTTTGGATTACTGTCCTTCAAGCAGCGGGCATCTACTGAACACCTGTGGAGAGCCAGGACTGGTCCAGGAGGGAGAGGGATCCTCCCCTGGTTTCTCTTCGCTCCACCCCTGCCCTGGTCTTTGCTGCATTGTTGGTGGTCCTGGGCCCACCGCAGTACTGTCTCCTTGTGATAACTTTGGGGTCATGGGGTCAGTCTGGGGCCAGCAGCTGGTCAGGCATCCGTGGTCTCCCGTAGCCCCCTGCTGATGGAGGGCCATGTTAGAAGGCTCAGAGCTCTCATCTCAAAGACAATGGTGTAAACACCGAGATGGACACGACAGCATCCGCAGGAAGAGCAGGAAGTACCTCACCCTCTGCCAGGAGCCACAGGCCTGGGAGCAGGAGGTGCTGGCTGAGAAGGGCAGCGTACCAGCACTGGAGGGCCTGGCCCATGGACCCAGTTCCCCACAGGCGTGTCCGAGGCCCCTGATGCATACAGTGGGTTTAGGGGATATTTTCTGAGGCCTCCTTTCCCACAATACTGCCCTCTGGCTTACTCACTCCTAGCATTGCCCCACCTACTTCTTTGGATCCCACAAGACCCTTGTAAACTTTGGTCCCCTCTTTTGCAAATGGAAGATAACACTTCCTCTCCAGTTATCCTGGGATGGTGGTGAGCATTGGATTATGTGGTGCCCAGTACAGGGCCTGGGCACAGAGGGGCTCTCAGGACCAGTCGGCACCTCCCACTCAGAATTCTGCCCTTCACGTTTCCTTCCTCAGGTCACCCCTTCCCCTGAACTTGCACGCTCTACCACAGATGAATTCAGGATCTGTTTTGGAGTCTCTTCCCTTCTACTTCCTGTCTCTCAGACCTGCTGGAACAAGGCTGCAGCCACAGAAAAACATTTATGTACAACTGACACGCCTTTGACAAGTGACATCCTAACTTGGCTGGTGCGATTCAGGATGCCCTCCCTCCACCCTGCACTCCTGGAAATGATGCGTGGGAGTAAAATTAAAGTTAGTTGTATGCCCACGTTCACAGCCACGTTACTCACAGCAGCCAAAACGCAGAAACAACCCACACGTCCATCAGCAGATGAATGGGTAAAGAAAATGCGGTATGTGCACACAGTGGAATATTATTCAGTCTTGAAAAAGGAAATTCTGACACATGGTACAGCATGGATGAACTTTCAGGGCATTATGCTAAGTGAAATAAGCCAGACACAAAAGGACAAATACTGCGGGATTCCACTGATAGCGGTCAAATCCATAGAGACAGAAAGTAGAACGAGGGTATCCGGGGGTGGGGGCTGGAGAATGGGGCCTACTATTCGATGCGGACAGAGCTTTGGTTTGGGAAGATAAGTGGTGATGGTGGTTGCACAACAACGTGAATGTGTCAAAGGCCCTGAACTGTACACTCACCGATGATGAAGGCAAACTTTATGTTGGGTATATTTTAGCACGGTAGAAACACTAAAAGCTGGCTCCATACTTGGCGTGTAGTAGCCCTAAACATTGTTCGTCGGACGAGTTACCTTTGTTTCAGAATTTGGGACAGCCCTACAGGTGTTTGGAGATTTCCAGCCGTACCGCTCACTGCTGTATCCCCTGGGCCTTAAGCAGTGCCTGGCACGTGGTGGGCACTCAGCCACTTATTCCCGCTGCTGCCTTCCAGTTAGTGTGCTCTGTATAAGAATTGATAAAGGGAATATATCCCCAAAGGAGGTGCCTGAGAGCCCTGTGTAATCACAGACTCTTTGGAGACAGTGATACATGTTAGTATAGTAAAAGATGCCAAAAATACTTTCATTAAAAAATCTGTTTTACTTTGCTTAACTAGCATTTCTCCAAATTAATCTGCTACCAGATCTTTGGCCAACACTATCTATTATTCTGTGGAAATAGAATTTCTTGGAACATGCATAGGAAAATGCTTAAGCATATCATTCAAACACCCTTGACTCACGCACGATTCATTAAATAGTTGATGTTTATTCATAAAGACTGGCTGTGCTGATCAGGCACCAGAAATGCAGACGTGTGTGAGATACAGTCCCTGTCCACCAGAAAATCACAGTGTGTAGGGGACACTATGAGCACTTGGCTTAGCAGGGCTGTGTAATGCCACACAACAATGAACTAGAACTTGAAATAGAGGAAAACATAGTGCTAGAGATGCACAGGAGAGGCCTCCCACCCTGGGTGAGGTAATCCAGGAGGGCTTCCCACTAGCCATGCTGCTTGAGCTGACCTCAAGGAACTAGCCAGGCTCATAATGGGGGAAGAATGTTCTAGAAAGAAGGAAAATTTTATGAGGGATTCAGAAACATAAGCAAAAAGAGCCTAAATGGGGAGGGGAGGACTGAAGAACAGGCTGTGCAGAAAGAATATGGAAGAGGAGATGGCAGAAGGAGGCGGGAACAGGTCACGGGACCTCCCATCCTAACGAGTGAAGACCTCGTCTTAAAGGCAAGGCGGCACCGAGGGAGGTTCTAAGCATGTGGTCGTCGCGGCTCCTGATATTGCCCGCACAGAGGCTTAACTGCAACAGTGTGGGGACAGATGGGGTTGAGCAGGTGCTGAAGAGACAACCCCCGCACAGCGGACGGAGAGACTCAGAGGATCCACAACCAGGGCGAAGGCAGCATCCAGGCAAGCCCTGTTCACGAGCGAAGTCATCAGCGGGCAGTCCCACAGCAGGTATCATGCACCACACAGCCAAGCAGTGATGATCCCGGAATTCTGTCACCACGGTGTGGCATGAGACTGGGGAATAAGACTCTATTGCTGGGGGTAGGAAGGGAGAGGAGATTGAGATACAAGAACAATGTACGGAAGCATTTTTTGAAAGGGTTAGTAGTGGCTAAGAGGCAGAAGGGGGTGACTGGAACTGGGTACAAGTGAGAACTTGTTGTCAAGGACAAAAATCAAAAGCTTGTGTGATACAGTGATAGGATCGGGCTAAGCATGAAAACCAGAGCTTCTTAAAATTGGTGACTAAGATCGAGACCGATTTCAGAGCTCAGAGCGAGGGTGACGATTAGGTGGCTTTAGCTGAGAGGTGGAGGAGCTTCCTGAAAGCGGGAGACCAGGTAGAGCTGGGTCCCAACACGAGCTGCACCTGGGCTCCACAGGGCTCACCCACCTGGAGACGCTACAGGAAGCAACAAAACTGTTCTGGTCTCGTGCTGCCATCTGGTGGCTGGCCTTACAAACTGGGAGACCCAGCCCTCCAGGCTTAGCATCTCCCATTTCTTCAGTTTAGAAGGAATTGTACTCTGCCCTCCCCTCTTCACAACGTTCTGTGGTTCTCTGTCCAGAACTTAGTTCCCCCGGACCTGACTCTTGCTCACAGTAAACTCGTCCTCTCTTAACTCTGCATCTCTCCCTTAGCTCTCGCCCAGTTATCTCAGGAAAGATCGCCCCTTCCCAAACTTGCTTTCTCTTTTTCTTTTCTGTATTTTATTTTGGAACTGAGGGAGATTTTCTTAAATGACTCCAATCACAATTGGAGATAGTGAAGGAATTGTATTATTGAAAGGGAAATGTATTTGATTTAAAACTAAGCACAATTTAAAAAAAAAACAAAAAACAGAACCAGCCCTGGCCAGGTAGCTCAGTTGGTTAGGACATTGTCCAGATGCACAAGGTTGTGGGTTCGATCTCTGGTCAGGGCACACACAAGTATCAACCAATGAATGCATTAATAAGTGGAGCAAGTAATCGATGTGTGTCTCTGTGTGCGTGTGTCTCTCTCTCTCTTCCTCTCTCTCAAATGAAAATAAAATAAAATAAACAGTACTACATCATCGGTCTTGATGGTACAGCACTCACAGGCACTCAGGAGTCCTCTTCAGATGAATGCCAGCATCTCCATCCATCTCTCCAGCTACTTCTGATTAAATCTCTCTCTCTCTTCAAGAACCAGCACTTGGGGAAATGATCGCTTTAGCAAATGTGTTATTTTGTTCATTTAAATTGGGTTTGCAACATCACTTACTTTCCATTCCAAATAGATGGCACTTCAGGGAATGTGTTGACATAGATTTAGGGGTTCAGGGGACTGGAAGCATTGCACTGTTTCCACAGGCACGTGTGTGCGTCCAAATGAGCACATCCGTAAGTCAGAGCTGCCTGTGCACTCACTGTCAGAGCTTTAAGGTTCAGACAAGGTCAAGGGGAGAAATGGGAGTAAACGGGACAGCAGACTCCAGCTGCTTCACTTTAGAAAGACAGAAAACTCACTGATTGAACTCTTTCTAGAAATACTACCATGAGCTGTGTAGTGGACAAAGGGATCCAGGGGCAGAGGAGCAAAGCCAGAACAAGGGTGAGAACCAGCTAGTCTGTCGGTGTCTTCACGGCCTGAGCAGAGCGCCGTGCGGGACCTAAGGCAAAGCTCCCTGGCGGCCCCGCAGGTGGGACTCCCAGATGCTTGCTGCTCCGAGTGAGATTTCCAGCACCAGCCAGGCCTGGTTCGCCAACAGATGCCATGCAGTTACCACGAGGCTCCCCTGAATGCACACAGGCTGGGAAACCACAGTAGTATTTATAGCCAGCACGACAGCTCAGCAATTCAAGTGGCAGGTTCCTAAACCTCTGAAGGACATGTTCTGTGCTACTGATCTTGGGAGAGCAGAAGCAGGCTTGGCCCTGGGTGCCAGTGTCTGTCTGTCTGTCTCTCTCTCTGTCTCTCCCTCATACACACACATGTTCTCACCTAAGACATTTCCTTATTTGGGGATGAGGATGCACAGTCAGGAGAGTTTTGGGGACACCGTTTCTCCATTTGTAGAGTGACCCCCCTTTCCCCACTCCAGAAAGCCAAGGGAAATGGGATTCCACTTGAGCAGAAACTTCTGGAAGGCTTTCTCCAGAGAGCTCACGCTTGCCCTGTGCTGGGCAAGTCGGGGTACAGGATGCAACCACGGTGGCGGCGGATGGGGTGACGGGGGAGCTCTACGCTCCTGCGATGTTTTAACAAGGGACTATTGATGATTCTAAGTTTCACTTCTTGCCTTTTTCTTTCTTGTTCCTCTTCTCTACCTTTCCTTCCTCAGGATTTCCCATTTCTGTTTCAGGCCTGTGGATCACAGGTGTCCACAGAGAAGGTCCTCGGGGGTTTTAGAAGGGCCTCTCTCTGCACAGCGTATTTCATTAGGTTGTAAAAACATCAGTTGTTCACATCAAAGATTGGGAGGTGCCGAAGGAGATTGGGGTGCCTGAACCCCCACTCGCCCTGGTGCAGCCTAGCCCTGGTCCTCCTCTCAGCCCCTGCCTCCTTGGTTCCTCTCCTTTCCCAGAGCCCAGGTGGTCTCCCTGCTTCCCTCCTTGGAGCAACCCTGCCCCGCGGGGTGGCTATCTGGCTTCCATGAGCTGGACAAAGCCTCTGTCAGCTTTAATGGATGTACAACTCCCAGCCCTGATGTGTTTTATGCCTCCCCAGGGGGCTTTGATCTCCTTGTCTGCATACATAAATGAGGGGATTACTGCGACATCCAGAACAGGGCACCAAAACGTCTTTCAGCGAGGTGCTTTTCGTCCGGCAGATAAGAGTCCTAAGCTGCGATGCCGGGAGCCATTAGGGCCCTGAGCTCGAGGTAACGTCGCTCAGGGCGAAATGGTTTAGGAAGACCGGCCTAGGAGGATCTCCCTGTCATGATTCCCCGATATTGTTTACACGTGGGTGATGTGGATAAAGAAACCGGTCACTCTGGCACCGCCTTACCGCCCTGAAGATTACAAGCAACGGTGGCTGACGTTTGACAAGGTTGCTGTGACTGACTTGGTGCTGGCATATGGTTACTGTCAGGGATTCCTGGACGTGGGGGCTGGGAGAGGGCACGGAGAGGGGGTGGGGATGGGTATTTTTAGGATACTCAGAGCCTTGGCTGGATGTAGGCCAGCTCTCCAGACCGTTACACGAAGCCACAATGTCACTCCTGCTTTGCTCCAGATCCTGAGAGAGAAAGGAAGAGCAAAAGGTTGTTTGGGGATCATGGTCCTTGACAGCTGATGTCCAGTGGAGGCTGAGGGCCAGTGTTTAGAGGTGGGGGTTCTTTGACTGTACACCCCAAGTTTGAAGATGGCAGCATAGACAGGGTAAGGAGCAGAGAGATGGGAAGAAGAAAACCTGCAGGGAAGAGGGAAGGGGCCTCCTTAACCATCGCTCAGGTGAGGGGTGCTATCATAAGTTGTTCAGTTGAGCAAGCAACAGCTCTAATCCCAATTCCCAACTCCCGTTTGTTCAGTAAGGCTCCCACATCTACTGACATATTTATCATAGTGCCCATATGTTCCAGGAGTGGGTGAGCCCATGACACATAAGGCATGTTCCTTCCTTCAATGAGCTCAAGGTCTTGTCATTATTTCCCTCTTAAAATAATTGTATAGACTCTCTGGGTTGGAAAAGACCCTGAAAGGCCGACTAACCCAACCTCATCTAATGTTTGAGGGCCTTCTGCAATATCACTAAGGAAGAATCATCTGCCCAAGCTTGAATACTTCTGGTGATGGTCACCTCACTACCATAAATTGTTGACACCTTTGATTATTATAAAGCTCTGTCTGTGTCAGACCAAGATTTGCTTTCCTATAGCATTGACTCCTTGGTGTCACTCCAATCTCTGGGGCTGAGCAGAACAAGTTCTCTACCCACCACAGGTCCTGTGTGGAGTCATCTCCCACCCACTGGCAGGTCGTTCTCCACATCTGTCAAATGACAAAGGAAAATTCGGTCATGTCTAAGTCATGCCTTCACCCCATGCGAGGCCACCCACTAGCCTATTCAGGACTTTTATAAGAATTAGAAAATAGCATCTTACAGTTTGGTGATTACCAGATGGGAAGGGGCTGGGGGGAGGGAGGAGAGGGTAAAGGAAGGATAAATGGTGATGGAAGGAGACTTGACCTTGGGTGGTGAACACACAATATACAGATGACCTATTATAGAATTGTACAGCTGAAACCTACATAATTATATTAATCAATATCACCCCGATAAATTCAATTAAAAATGTTCTTATAGAAAGAAAATGGTGTCTTTCTCTGAGACACACTACTGCCACCTGCTGGAAGATTGCCACGATGCTCCTGTGCAGTGCCAGCCTGTGCACCAGTCCCTGGGGATGCTGATGGCCCAGCTCCCAGCACTGTGTCCTTGACTTCCTTCCACTCAGCATGGGATGTGAAAAGAAGGAAAGCTCAGGAGTATCAGCATTGGAAGGGGGTCGGTTTATGGGCAATCTAAAGCCTAAGTAATTTTAAAATTATTTCTTAAAGAAAAAAACAGAACATTCTTAAGCATCTACAGCAATTGTCCAAAACTTCAGACACCATCTCACACTCCCAGGCGCCTTTGGCCTCCGTACCTGCCTGTCTTCCTTCCCTCGCTGCCTTCTTTCGTGTTCTTTCTCGTGTTGCTGCCTCATTCCCAGGACCCCAGACTCTGCTGACTGGTTCAACAGAGACTAGAGAGGGTCTGAGCTGACGCATTATGGACACCTGTTAAAAAGAAGCCAGTTTTACACGACACTTCCCAGAGCCACCAGGCACTCTCGGGAGGGTCAGGTTCAATTGTCTTCCCTCCCTCAGGGTCTGGGCACAAGAGCTCAGCCCTGCTCTCCAGTCACGCCCAACCCAGTAAAGAATCTGACTTGAACTTGACACAGACATTTCCCTCTGGGGAGAAAAAGTCGCTCTATCTTTCTGATTTATTCAGTGATTTCCAACAAGTGACTTTCAGGGTCAGCAATACAGGAGCAAGCCCCGATTTGGCACAGGCGCCAGACAACGGGCAGACCTTTGCTCTCTATCCTACAAAGCCACCTGGGAATGCTGGCATGGGAGGGGAAGTTCCCTTAGCAGGTAGGTAGATTTGGAAAGGTGGACACAACCTGTTACCATGGGTGGACGAATGGATAAACAGAAAGTGGTATCCATGCAATGGAGTGTTATTCAGCCTCAAAAAGGAAGGAAATCCTGGCACTTGCTACAACGTGGATGGACCTTGAGGACATTGTGCTCAGTGAGAGAAGGCAGTCACAAAATGACAGACACTGTAGGATTCCCCTCACATGAACTACCTAACTGGTCAAATTCATAGGGACAGAAAGTAGAAGGGGCCTTGCCAGGGGCTGGAGGCAGGAAAAGTGGGCTGCCAGTGCTCAGCGGGAACAGAGTTTCAGTTTGGGGTAAGGGGAGAGCTCTCGCAATGGATGCTGGGAGTGTGCTTTGTGCCACTGAGCTGTGCATTCAAAACCAGTCCAAATGGTAACTTTTATGTTATGTATACTTTGCCACAACTTTTTCTTAAAGACAGATATATTTAGAGATCGGAGGGATGGGATCTCATTGCGGGAGGGAGGACAGCCTGAGCCAAGGCACAGGGTGTGAAGATTCGGGACGGGAAGTAGAGCATGGATTCCTCGGTGTGGTCGTTTCTGTAGGGAAGACCACCCCACACCTAAGTCAGCCCACACCCCTTCGTTGGTAATGTGTGATCACACTAACCCCTGCTCAGCCTCCGCTGAAAAGGGTCAACGAGGAGTGAATGGACCTGCCTTGGTCACAGAGCTTTAGAAACCCCAGGAGCACAAGGTGGTCATGGTGACACTGTTGTTGGCAGCTGTGGTGAAAGGGACTTGGGCTACAGGCTCAGTCAAACTCAGGTTCAAATCCCAACTTTGCCACAACTGGCTTTGTGGTCAAGTCGCTCAGCTCCTCAGTTTGGGTTAATCTCATCTGTAAATGGGGTCGGCATGGCTGCCCTTGGGCCATGCATCAGTCAGGGTCCAATCAGGAAAAGGAATCCACTTCGAAATGGAAAGCAGTGGGATTTTAAACTGAGGCCTTGGTTACTCAGGTGCTGGATTGCTGAGAAGCTGGACCCAGGGCAGTGAGGCCCCCCAGAGGCGAGCGTTGGCAGGAGGATGCCACCCTGGGGCAGGGCCCAGGAGGCGGCCGCTGTGGGTTGATGAAGTGCAGAAACCAGAAAGGCCCAGAGGCAACAGGAGCCAGGGTGGGCCTGCTCAGAGGGAGCACAGGGCTAGTCTTGAGGAAAACGGGGCTAAAACCAGGCCCGAAATGCAGTCCATCCAGCACCCACTTGCACCCTTCAGCAAGTATTTGACTCACAACCTCCCTTCATGTGGCAACCTTCCCTCGAAGGCCAAGCCCAGCCAGAAGCCTCAGGGCTCGGGAGACCAGCAGTGTCCACACAGGTGGGCTCCTGGAGGGGCAGGGAGAGGCAGGTGGAGAGGAAGGGGGAGGAATCTGCTTATCACGTCCAGGAGAGAGTACTGGGTCCTCGAGCCTGCAGGGGAGGCTCGAGCCCTCCAGGTCCCCTGTCTCTGCACTTGCCAGGTCTGGACTGGGTACCACGAAGGTGAGATCAGGTGAGTCTGGTCCAACCCCAGGGATGGTCTGGGGCTGATGAACTTTCGGTGGTTCTTGGGCTCCGTCACGGCCTGATGTGACCCCGGGCTCTATGCTGGCTGGGAGTCCAACTCCCATTCAGTCCCGCCCTGGTGACCCACCCTATGGGTCATTTAACACTCCACCTCAGCCTGGCCACCTCCCTGCAGACTCATCCAGCAGGACTGTTGGCTTCCCCTCCCCACCTCTGTGTACTTTCCATCCCATACAGAACCGACCCAGAGATGTTCCCCAACTAATTGTCCCTGCCACAGGCTTTTCTCTGATATGGCTTTCCTGAGCTGGCTCCTGGGTCACCTGTGAGGCGGCCCCTCCCACAGCACTGCAGGGAGGCAGGGCAAAAGCCCTTATAACTTTCTTATTCCTCTCAACCCACCTAACTTGCCAGCCCTACCTGGAGGCATCAGGTAAGGAGAGGATGGGACACACCATCTCACCACCTGCTTCCTCTCTCTTCTCCCTCCCTTGCTCAGTGCTCCCAGAGCCTGGAAGCAGGAGGCTTTGGCGTCCTCTCTGTGTGACCAGGACACTCCCTGGGGTCATATCCTCTCCGCTCTTGAGACAGCACCAACACCCCTTTCCCCAGGCTGGTGATCTGGAGGGTGGGGCGCAGGAGAGGGAAGCCAACTGACCAGTAAGGAACAGAATTCGAGAGGAGTTTCGAAAAGCTAACTGGTGACCCAGGTGGCGGCATTTGAGTGGAGCTTGTCACCTTTGGGGGCTCCGGTGAGAAGCGGTAGCTCTGGGGAGGGCGAGCCACAGGGCAAAGGCACAGGGCCTCCCAGACGCCAGAAGATGTTCACTCCAGCAGTGGGAGGTCTCTGAAGCTGAGCAGCCTCCTCATAGAGCCTGGGAGCTTCCAGAAAACAAAGAAAAAATGTCTTCCTTTGTTTTGCGTTCAGAGATTTAAACTGGGCACTTTGGGCCTAAGCATAATGAGGCAAAGGCTTGACATTTTAGTTAGATGGGGGAGAGTCCCATCTGGAAGGAAGATCTTGGAGGAACAGGAACTGCAGGCAGACTGCAGCTTCCCCAACCCCCTTGCCCACACACACACACTCAGGCCTGGCTGAATCTGCTTTTTTGGTTGCCGGAATACCCTGCTACTAACCGGGACCACCCCACCTTCCCTCCCTCCCTGCCCTTATCATGGCCTATCTGGACCAACTGTGTTCCCAGGCAGCATCCCCCTCCCCGCCCCCTGGCATTGGAGCCTCCTCCTTCCCATTGAGATGTGCTCTGAGTGGGAACTTGAATGCAGTTGCCTGTCGCCTAGGAGATGTGCCAGTGACCATCGTTGGGGACCACCATGCCACACCAGCCACCCACTAGTGTAGCTCCTCTGTGTAGTGAGCAGCTTTGGGGGCCAACCCCTGAACGCAGAATTAGAAGAACCTGGATTTGAGTCCCAGCTGCGAAGCTGAGTGTCCTCGAACATGTCACCTAGCCTCTCAGAGCTGCATTGTCCTCACCTAGGACACAGGAAGGGTGTGCCTGTCCTGCCTTTCTCACCAGATTGTTTCAGAGACCCAAATGGGTTAGTGTGGAACAGGGTTTTGCTGATTCCGAGTCACAGCGCACTTCCGCAGCATCCAGAGTGTGCTTACGCAGGATGCTTCTCGGTCCCCGACCAACCACTCCAGAGCTCTCTGTCCCTGCGGCACCTCTGGGCCTCGCTGGTCAACAGGCTCCGTCCACAGGCGAAGGGTGAATTCAGAGGGGCCTCAGGTGCCATGGATTCTTTACAGTGTCTGTACTTCAGTCACCGAATTACTGTTTTAGATTTCTGAAATGCCGAAGAGGCAAAAGCCACCACTGACCACGTGCTGCTGCCTCCCACCCTGTCTCCATCCCGGGAAAGGGCAGACCAGGGCCTCCGTCTGCAGCCCGCACTGCGGCCCAAGCCTGGCGCTTGGACCCGGTCCAGCCCCAGAGCCAGGATAACAACGCCGCTCTCCTCTGAGCATCCCAGCCAATTAAAAAGACAAATGACTGCCGGCTTATCTTCCCTCCTCCTCTGCCCCTCTCTCCCTTTCCACCCCCACACTTTGGGCTCCCCCTCCAGGGGAATGGGGTGAGAGACCTCTAGGCTGTGAATCCCTTCTGGAACAACTGAGTGCCCCCCAGCATTCTCTCCCACCCTCCAAACCTGCCCTGGAGCCTTTCTGTTCTTGACGGATGGCAGATGGAGGGGTGGAGGTTTTCTGGCCTCCTCTTGGAGCTTCTGCATGTCCCTCTGACTGCCAGCTGGTGGGAGGACAGTGGGGGGAGAGGAGTGGACTGGGAGAAAGTGAAGAAGAAAGACCCCAGGCTCAAAAAAAATTTTTTTTTCTTTAATGAAAAGCTTTCGAGCTTATTTTTAAGCTCTGGCCTTGGGACCTGGAGCTTTAATGGGAGGCTGTCCTTCTGGAGGGACATTTCATTTCACCCTGGTTAAGATGACCATGTCCCCTGCCTGAAGGAGGGCCAGCCCCCACAGGAAAGGACAGCTTTGGAGGTGGAAAGCTCTGGGTCTAATCCAGCCTCCTGCCAACAAGGTCTGAGACCCAGAGCAAGTCTCTAAAGGCCTCCGAGCCAGCACTTGCGTTTGTCAAATGCCTATTTCATGGCAAGGTTAGGAGGAAGGAACAAGACATCATGCACTGGGTGCCTGGCACAGCACTGGGCACACACAGGGCCTACTACCACTCGCACATCAATTCCTGTCCCTGTGTGGCAACCTCCAGACATTTATTCTAATTTCTCTATGGCTCCCGCCTTCACCTCCTATCATAACTTATTTAAGGGTCTTGTGATTATCATCGCTCGAAAATCTATCCTGAAACCTAAATTAAAAATTGGAAAAAAAAAACAACCCTTTGTTACCTTCACTCCCTGAAGAACTCCTATTCATCCTTCAAAACCCAGTCCAGTGGTCACGTCTGGCTTCTACCTTCTCCACCATTCCCCCAGCACCTCAACTGTACTTCCATTCCTACCCCGCAGTTGTAATTGCTCCATTAAGTTATTGACTGAGTGTCTGCCACATGCCGGGCAGGCTGCCAGTTGCAGGGCATACCTTGGTGTACCGGATGAGGAAAATCTCCACTCTCCTGCAGCTTGTATTTAGGTTGGAGGAAACAGACATTTAAGTGTTTTTTTAAAATAAGCAACATATCTGTCTCCTGGACAATCGACTCCTTGTCTCCTTCCTCTTTACATGCTGAGAAACTGCACAGCACCGACAGAGTGGAAGCTTGGCAGATGGTAACTCTCCCCTTCAGACCGTGCTTCATTCCTCGTGTTTCTCTTCTCCGGGAGGATGACGAAGGCCTGCTCACAGACCCTTCTGACAGTCAAGATCCACCACACTGAGGTCTGAACAGCTCTGGGCGCCCTTTTCCATGAACAGGCCAGCAGACTCAACAGCCACCGTGCTACAGACAAAACTCCTCCAGACTCTCGCTGCCTTTGAGGTGGAAAGGAGTGCAGAGATGCTGGACCCACTCCCCCCCTTTCCCAGACTGGGAGCCTGGGCACGAGGCACGGGCTTGCTCCACGGGCTGGTGTGCAGGCTGGAAGGAAGCCCTGCTGACCACCAGGAACTGCCTTTGGAGCCCTCGAACGGCTTCCCAAGGGGACCCTGAGAGGCAGGAGCCAGGCGGGAGCGGACTTCCTTCCTGTTCCTGGCTGTAGCCAACTTTCTGGAGAGGAGCATTTTGGGAAATGTTCGGCTCAGCTAAGGCATGGAGTCATCGGGAACCTAGGATGATGGAACCAAAAAGGAATTCAGAGATCAGCCAGCCCAGCTCCCCTATGGATAGAGAAGACAGCTGAGACCCAAAGTGGGGACAAGTCGTATTTTTGACAAATAGAGTCATCAGGAAGGGAAAACTCATGGATTTTATGCTCCTAATCTACTTTTAGCACACGTCACTGATTAAGAATGGCACTCTCCCTGTTGGACCAAGACAAAACCTCCAGCCCTTTCAACATGAACTAGGGAGCTGACCCATGAAACAATAATGATGATAATGCTGGCAGATATATATATATATCTTGCTCTGTGTCAAGTCTCCGCAGGCATGACCTCATTGGATTCTCATAACACTGTGGAAAAGATACAGTAAGTCCTCACTTAATGTTGTTAGTTGGTTCTGCAACTTTGAGTGAAATAACATGTAACAAAATCAATTTGACCAAAGGCTCACTGATATAAATAAGAGTCAGATTCCTACAGCATCTCTTCAACCCTACAACAAAACGCTGTTGAACGGAACACCACCGTTTGAGGACCTGCAGTACTTTTACCATCTATCTTGCAGATGAGGGAAAGGAGAATGAGGGAGATGGGTAACTTGCCCAAGATCCCACAGCTGTAACCCTAACGCTTGCACAGCCTTCGGCCCCAGGTTGGCAAGCAGAGAGGGTAGGTGTGCAGAGACACACAGCCAACCAAGAGCATTTTCTGGGCCGTGGGCGCCAAGGCGTCTGCTCGGGTCTGTGCATCAGGCGCTTGGCCCCGCCACGCTCATCGTCATCATATTAGGCGCCCTTTACTGAGCCTCTGCACTTCAGGTGCATGCTGGGTAACTGACAAACACTGTCTCAGTGTTAGCCCCACAGCAGCCCTACAAAGAGAGCATTTTTGTCTCTATTTTACAGATGGAGACACTGGGGCTAAGAGCAACTAGTCAATTTCTCACTCATGGGGGCATCAGCGCTGGAACTTGGACCCATCTGTCCCCCGCGCCCATGTTCTCTTTACCCATGACATCGTGCCTCTTCCCTGCACTGGTCACCACAAGTGCTGGTGAGAGGCAAGATGCCCCTCCGTTTGGGGGCCCCAAAGCTGCCGCCAGCACAGTCCCTGACTTGTAGAGAAAATGTGGCACTTGGCGTGGCCCATCCCTTAGCCAGTGTGTGCAGTCCCACCTGTACCCATCCATCTAAAGCCGCCAGACTGTGAGCTCACGGAGGGCAGGGCATTGTCTCAAACCAGGTCCCACCTGCCCTCGGCACAGCGGCGGAGGAAAAAGTGCCCCAGGCCACAAGTCAGGAAAGTTGGTTGAAATCAACTGTGCTAGCAACTGGCTGTGTGATCCTGGGCACTCACATAACCCCCAAACATCAGCTTACCCTGAGAAATTAAAGGTATCAGGTGAGGAGGGGGTCAAATGAGCTCCGGCAGGCACAGGGCACAGCCTCGGAAGCTAGAGGGCTTGTTCCCAGAGGCAAAGGCCACCACCTACCAGCTGAGCAACCCACTCTGCTGAGCCTCCGTTTCCTCACCTGCAAGGTGGGGGTGTGGACACTGAAATCTGCCTCACTCTTTACTGTGAGATCCAAGGAGAGATGTCCATGAGGCAGCTCTGTAGACTGTTAGGCCCCATGCAGATGGCATTTGGCACATGCTGGGTAAGTAGCAACTGTCTGGCAACCCTTCCATCCAAAGTAGCAAGGCTGAGGCACAAAACCAGCAGGTATAAAGTGTGGCCAGCTGCCCCTGGTCCCGCAGATGTCCTTGTCTACTCCCAGGGTCCTAGATGGTTGGACTGCAGGTAACAGGGCCCCCAGGCTCTTCCCCAGAATGGGCTGTTTATCAGGATCATCTCCTTTGATGCATAAGAAGCAACTAGAACTTTCTGGACTGCCTGGGCAGCTGCAGCTGCTGCCTGAGACATCTCTGTGCCCTTGAAGGTAGCTGGCTGTTGCTAGTTTAGTCTGAAATTCCATTCTGGGTCCTCCCCCTGCTCCGAGCCTGAGGCCTTGAAGATGTTGCATGCTGTGTGGGCCAGAAGAGGCAAAAGTAACAGTGTGAGAGAAAGGGGAGCGAGAGCGGGAGAGCCTGAGCTCAGTGATATCAGAGGTCAAGGCCATGAAGCACAGCACAGACCGCAGGCTTCCAGGATCCCTCTTCTGGATGAAGCAATTGTTCTGAGTGATAAATCAAAATGAGCCTCTTCTATAGCAACCTCATCTTATGACCTTGGCTCATTTTCCAAATACAAGTTCCTCTCTCACATCCTTTGTCCTGGACTAGCAGTAGCACCTTGGTGGCTCCAGCCTTGTCGCATTTCACCCTCACTTATAATTAGCAGACCCTTGGGGTCATTCCCCATCACCCTCCAACCCCACAGCCTGCTCTGGCATTGTTATGGACGGAATTGTGTCCCCTCAAAATACCTACGTTGGAGTCCTAACTCCCAGTATCTCAGATTGCAGCTGCGTTTGGAGATAGGGTCTTTAAAGTGGTAGTTAAGGTTAAATGAGGTCATTAGGGTGGTCCCAAGTCCCAAGCAACTGGTGTTCTTAGAAGAAGAGGAGATAAGGTTACAGATACATACACAGAGGAGACCGCGGGAGGACACAGGGAGAAGACAGCTGTTTACAAGCCAAGGAGAAAGACTTTAGAAGGAACCAACTCTGCCGACACCTTGATCTTGGCTTTCCAGCCTCCAGACCTGTGAGGAAATTGGTTTCTGTTGTTTATCCCACACAGCCTTGGGTACTTTTCGTGTTGGCTTCCGTTCAAGAGACACGGAGTGCCCAGCCGCTGTTTGCCGAGGACTGGGCCAGAGACTACAGATTCAAAGATGAAGAAGACACAGCCCCGCCCCCTGAGCTGCTCAGGACCCAGCAAGGGGCCAGACGATTTCAAGGAGAGAATTCATTTGGGGAGAGTTCAGAAGAAGCACTGAGTGTGAGATGATTAGTTATGGGGGAACATCAAGGAAGACTTCCCAGAGGAAGTGAAATCTGAGTAAATTTCACACGAACAGAAAAAGCTGGACAATTTGCGGGCAGAGAAGAAGAGGGGCGGGGTGCTTGGGAAGGACAGAGACACATAGAGACACCTGGAGGGTTTGGGAAATCAGCCAGATTACAGGAGCAAACAAAGCACAAACTGGGGCCGGGGGTGGGCAACCACGTAACCTCTCTGAGCTCGGTTTGTCCATCTGTAAAATGGGAATAATAACACATCACGCAGGGCGATGTAAGGGTCCGCCACAGAGACAGGGAAAGAATGTTGACGGCAAAGAACACAAATCTTACTTCAAACGAAAACATCACATACCCTCTAAGTTTTGAATTCTGCTCACCCCCACTACCACCTAACTTTTTTCTTCTTTTAGCATGGGGTATCAATTAAACCAGGCCAGGCCTGATTTTTTACTCTAATGAAAAATATTAAAATTCATGAATAGATTTAGGTTTGCCAAAGAGTTGCAAAAATATTACAGAGAGTTCTCATGTAGTCCCACCCAGCTTCTTTCATTGTAACATCTCGTCTTAACATGACATACTTGCTACAATTAAAGAACCAACTTTGATACATTCTTACTGAAGTCCATAGTTTATTCAGACTTCCTTTGTTTTTACCTTTTTCTGTTCCAGGATCCCATCTAAGATACCACATTACGTTTAGTCTTCTTGTCTCCTGCGGCTCCTCGCAGCTGCAAGAGTTCTGGCCTGCTTTTTTTTTTATTTCGAAGATGCAGCATTTCCAAGAAAAGTCCTAAGGCACAGAAGTAGGGAATGGGGAGAGTCGGAGGATTTTCTGAGGAAAATGTGATATACTTCAGCATGGTATAGTTTGCCTTATCAACAACACACATTGGTTACAAATGAGACTGCTCTGTTCGGTGAAGGAGCCCTCTAGGGACTATGCCTGTTACATTCTCGGTTCATTTTATCCTTTGCACTAAAAAATTGTAACTCATTCACATTAGAAAATGCACAATCTTAGAATTCTTCCCCAGGTGAATTTTTCCCTTCCCAACAGCCTTTCTCTGGTCCCAGGTGTTCTATGCCCTTTAAACCCCCTGAGCCCTCGAGCTCCAGGTTTCTCAGAGATGAAGGACTGCCTGCCTTTCTGAGCCCCAGGGAACAACAGGGTTGGAGAGGAGATAAGGACAGCACATGTCCAGTGGTGTCCCTTCTCTCCAAAGACTCCACCGGAACCCAGTCCACATCTAGCACCACAGGGTTGGATAAAATGCTTTCACTCCAGACCTAGTTGGGTGGCCTGAGAGGGGGTGGGCTGGGGCAGGACTTTAACTGGCTGTTCCTTATAGAAGGTGGGGGATTGTCACAGCAGGTCCTGCCTGCTGGCTGCTACAGGAGCAACTCCCCAGGTCACCTGCAAGAGTGGCAATAAAGAGAAGTGCTGGTTGGTTGGTACCGTCCTCTCTATCTGGAACACTAGGAGCTCAGACTCTGTCCATTCCCTGGTTTCACAGCGAGGGCCCATTGTGGAACCAAAAAAAAAAAAGAGCTCACAATAAAAGAAACACTTTTGAGCCAGGATCATCAGAGAACAGCAAAGCCACCTCCCCCGTGCCCCACCGCTCTTCCACCCAGCTGACTGCAAGGCCACAAGAAATCACAACTCACACTCTTGGCTGAGCTCATTTCTTCTTGTCTTTTTTTATTTAAACAACAATGGCTCCAGTCATTCTAAAAATATTCAGACGAGCAGATGAAGGGAGAATCCTCTTGAACACTGCTCAGTCCCCATGCCCTCCCCAAGGGTAACTGATGCTATCAGCTGAACACGTGTCCTGAGAGACCTTTGTCAATGGATTCACATGCTTACATTTGCAATGGATATATTTAGAAACAGAGTATGTGTCTGATATGCTTACTAACATACTAGATATGTTAGTATACTCCTCTCATATATTAGAAATAGAGACTTTTCCATAGCATCTCTAAACTAAGATAAAATATAGTTTATGTAACATTTGCTTACAGAAATTTGGTTTCTTTCTTATTTTTTTCTGCTATAAACCATGCTGTAATTAAAATATGCCCTTTTAAAAAATTTTATAGCCATGGCTAGTGGGTGTCCATGTCCCCACGGAAGCCAGATGACCACGCACCTTTCTGTTTATCCTGGAAACAGCAAGAGGACACCCTTGTGCACAGTTGCCCAGGGCGACTGGCTCATGCAAGGTGACCAACAGCACCCGCTGTCGGATAAAATGCTTCCACTCCAGACCTAGTTGGGTGGCCTGAGAGGGGGTGGGCTGGGGCAGGACTTTAACTGGCTGTTCCTTATAGAAGGTGGGGGAATGTCACAGTTGCGTCTTCCCAAGTTGTGTCTACTTCTGTGAACATCACTGACAAATCACCGACAAGGCTGGTGTTGTTGAAAGGCATTCCCAGCCCTGACTCTTATTTAGGTTTCAGACCTTTAGGCTTGATGATGACCATGCAGACAGTGTCAAGACTGTATACATGTGCTGTGGCTGCCATGACAAATGATGGCCAACTGGATGGCTTCGAAGAGCAGAAACATATTCTCTCACCATTGTGGAGGCCAGAGGTCTGAAACCAAGGCGTCTGCGGCGCCGTGCTCCCTCCAGAGGCTCTAGGGGAAGATCCATCCCAGCTGCCAGTGGCTCCAGGTGCTCATAGGCTGGTGTCCGCATCACTCCAGCCTCTGCCTCTGTCTTCATGTGGTCTTCTCCTCTGTGTGTCCATGTCTTCTCTTCTGTCTCTTATAAGGACATTTGTCATTAGACTTAGGGTCCACCTAGGTAATCCAGGATGACCTCATCTCAAGATTCTTAACTTAAGCACATCTGCAAAGACCCTTTTTCCAAATGAGATTG
Organism: Macrotus californicus; assembly: GCA_007922815.1. Classification (NCBI taxonomy): domain Eukaryota; kingdom Metazoa; phylum Chordata; class Mammalia; order Chiroptera; family Phyllostomidae; genus Macrotus; species Macrotus californicus. The sequence continues at coordinate 43,483 of VMDR010001284.1, read as the reverse complement.
CACTCACAGATTCCAGAGCTAGGACAGGGATGTATCTCTGAGCCACCATTCAATCCACTGCTGGGGTCATGAGCTCAGACCCTTACCTCACAAACGAGAATACCTTCTCTGCCAGTGGATGACTGACGCCATGGGGAAAAACAAAGTGGAGGAGAGACACTGAGAGGTGCCAAGCTAGTGGTGGGCTTCCTGTTTTATTTTATTTTTTAAAGACTCTATTTATTTATTTTTACAGAGAAGGGAGAAAAAAAAGAGGGAGAGAAACATCAATGTGAGAGATACATCAATTGGTTGTCTCCTGCACGCCCACAACTGGGGACCTGGCCCTAACCCAGGCATGTGCCCTGACTGGGAAATGAACAAGCAACCTCTGGCTCGCAGGCCAGCACTCAATCCACTGAGACATACCAGGCAAGGCAGATTCCTGTTTTAAATAGTGTGGTCAGGGGAGACTTCTCTGATAAAAGGACATTAACCAAAGAACTGGAGAAGTGAGCATGTGACTCATACAAGTATCTGGGGGGACAGCAAGTGCAAGTCTGGCCTTTATGTACCCTCGGCACTTTATTCCTATTGCTGCAATAATTTACCACGTTACTTTTATTTTAACCATATACTTATTGGTCTCCTAGATTAGACTGTGAGTTCCTTGAAGACAGAAACTGTGTCTTTCTCCTTGTAGCATCCCCAGCACCTAGCCTAGTGCAAGATGCATGGTCAGTAAATGTGAATGACAGAAGGCATGAAGGGATGCATGGCTTACACAACTGTCTGGAGGTCACACAGCTGTTCAGGGGCAATGCCAAAATGAGGACACCAAAGCTCTGGTTCTCATGAGAAATCAAGGGGGTACATTTCAATGGAAGCTCATTTTTCACTCAATTCTCTTTAAAGAATCCATTTGCTATATCGAGACACATAGAGTAGATGTGACCACATGATGGGACCAAGCCACAGGCCTCCTCAAGTCATGGGCCTTATTGCATGAGAACACCCCCACTGCTCTAACCCTGGAAAGCACTTTGTGAATGGCTGGTCATGGGCCAGCAGAAAAAGAATGAACAAGATCAATAAATTAGGTGTCTCTTGGAAGTCAGCCAGATTCTAAGGAAAAATCACCCAGGAAACCAGGTGTCTATGGCAGAAGGTGAGGGACAGAGTGACATGCAATGCTAGGCAGTGGGTCAGCTGATTATCAACAGGAACAATGGCAGTTAAGAGTGAGCCCTGGAGTGGCTTGGAGGTAATTGTGGACTGGGACAAGTGAGCTCAGGTCAGCAGGACCTAGACAGTAAGTGCCAGACAATAGTATTGTAAGTCACACAGGCAGGGTTTAGTGAGGTCCAAAATCAGGAAAGGCCAGAAGGTCAAGGACACAGGTAGAAGGATGGAGGGTCCATGGGTTACACAGAGCACAGGTCAAAGCACTTGCAGGACCTTGGATAGCTCCACAGGGAGCTCTGAGATTTAAAGAAAGAATCGTGTAAAATCCTGGTGGCTCCAACCCTTTGTTTGTGAGAGACAGAGGGCTGCCACTGTCTGATCACATTCCTCCAACGTGGTGCCTTTTTCAGTGTGTTTAACGCACTGTGTTGACGTGACTGGTAGTTGTTAAAGCCAGCAAAGAGAGATCAGTGGTCAAAGGAGGGTCCTTAGCTGTGTTCCAGATCCCCACACCCAGGGGGCAGACCCCACTCCTGGCTTGGCTTGCCTGCTGCAAATGTTGGACCCTGGCTAAGCCTTGAGCGAGAGTAATCTCTCGTATGCCGGGGATCCCCGGGCATCTCCACGCCATGCCAGTGTACCTATGGTGTGTCAGGACGAGCATGGACTTTGGAACCATTTAGCAGCAGTGCAAGTTACTTCTCTTCTTTGAGCCTCTATTTGCTACCTTTAAAGTGGGGGCAGTAACCTCTTACAGAATGATTGTAGGGGTTAGTCAAGCTATACAAAGTGCCTGGTATGCAGTAGAGGTTCCATCAGTAATCACCACAGGTAGGGTTGGGACCATGTCCCCTCCTTCTTAGGGTCACATTGGAGGTCTAATGCATACCTCTCAGAGGTGGCATTGTCTTCCTCTCCAGTTTTCATCCCCTGCCACATCTCACCCAGGTTTGAGGCTTGAATCCGGGTGCAATCTTAAAACTTGAAAGAAATAGATAGTCACTAGAGTAAGATCTTCAAAAGCAGATAAAGACTGGAGGAGGACCTTCAAAAAACAGATAGAAACTGGAGTAGGATCTTCAAATCCAGTAGAAGTCACTTCCTTAAGAACAGCTTTCTACACTAGCAAACATCACGTTGGTGGGTGGCGGCAGCAGCACAGCCTTGGAGACTGGCTAGAGAGAAACAGAATTCCTGCCCCCAGAATCAGGCCAGTGCCGTGGGACACCAATCTTACCGACATAAAAACGCTGGTGGGATTATTTATGATTTCAAACCTCATGTTCTCTGAGGAAGAGAAACTGGGATGCTGGAATCAGACAGATCTGGAGTAAAAGCCTGTCTCTGGCTTTCACGCTGCAACCTTGGGCCAGTTACATAACCTCATCGAGTCCTGGCTTCCCTATCTGGATGGGAGGGCTTTCGCCTACCTCAGAGAGCTACAGTGAATAGTAAATGAGAAAAAAATATAGTAAGTGGGAAAACATGTCTAAGTTCCTGGCGGAAAGCAAGCACTCAGCAATTGTCAACTCCCTGTCCTTGCCGCAGGAGTCAACATCGAAACCGAGGGGGAAAGAAGCCTGGTTTTCAGTTCTGTTGTAAGCTTTTTTTCTCTTATTTTTAAAAATTTGTTTATTTATAATTTTTGAATTGTTAATAGCTTTCTAAGAGAGACCTGGACAATGTTTTCTTGCTTCCATAGGCAAAAACAGGATCAGAGAATGAAAGAGCTTTCACCATCACCTATTTCCACATCTTTGTTTCAATGCATCAATGAGTCGACGAGGCCCTAGAGGTCAAGTGGTCTTCAGTCCTGTAATTCCTTTAGTTGCAAATAACCAAAATCCAACTCAGACCAGGTTACGTGAAAGTGAAATGTTTGGGAACATTAGACATGGTGGCTGGGTTCTGAGACTCAAAGAGCGTTATCAAAGCTTGCTCTATCAATCTGCCTATCTATCATCTATCTGTCTGTCTGTCTCTATCTCCATTTCCATTTCCATCTTCATCTCCATCTCCATCTCCCTCTCTACCTATGTATCTATCTCTTAGCTGTCATTCTTTCTGAGTATTGGCCTCATTGTCTCCTACAGCTGGCAAACTTTCCCCATGCAGAGAAGAAGAGGGAGCTCTAGACTTCTGTTGTCAATTCAGCAATCCCAGTAAGAACTTCTGTCTCCCAAAAACTTATAGAAATCCTAGGAAGGACACAGTGGTCCTATCTGTATCATGCACCAACCACTATAACAGGGGTGGCGTTTAGTGATGGGCTAAGCATGTGATGGGGTGGGTGATACAGGACCTCCTGGAGGGAGGTTGGGCAGAGAACAGCCCCTCCATCCACTCTGTTTATCAAGTCATCCTGCTGACAATTAGTGGCACTGCTCAGTTGAGCACTCAGGTGTTCTGCTTCCTAACCCAGTACTTTTTCCCTCCATCAGCTCACATTCTAGACTCACTAGTAGACCTTACTTACCAGTGGTGGGAATGCATTTGCACTATATCAATCCATTAGGAAATATGGAGGACTACAGCTCACATTTGGGGACCAGTCAGCTACAATTCGTGGTGAGATGAGCCTGCAGCCATGGTTAAGACTATAATCAGGGGCTGCTTAATAGCCCCCATAATGATGCTCACCTGCCCCTGACATCCAGAGGTGTGCTGGGCGTAGTACTGTTTTCAGTCTCCAAGTAACAGTGGTGTCAACTCTAAGATACATCTGCTGTCGAGAATTTAGGAACCTCTAAATAGACACAATAAACAGGCCCGACATCTCTTCACACCATCGGGAAAGGGTTCTCATCTGCCTTTAATCTGGCTTGTCATCTCTAAAAGAACATATTGGGTTGATTCTTCACATCAATTGTTCACACATCTGGTGCTGTCTTCACAGATTATGGACCTTCCAGCATGGTCAATCCCATCCACCACTTGGATTTAAACAGCTGAACAAACCTCAGCACCAGCTAATTTTGACTTGTGGCCAATCCACAAATTGTGGCCAATTATTTCAGCAGTATGGCTAAAATAATTTTAGGACTATATAAATGTAACTACTCCTTAACTGTTAAGGAGTTGAAATTACATTCGGCCCTTTGAAGGCAACCGCAAGGCTGATGTGGCCCCCGGTGAACATGAGCTTGACACTGTTTTAGATTGTGTCATGTCATAGAACGTCAGAGCTAGAAGAAGCCACAGAGACCATCGGACTGTCTTCCCTGTCACAGATGAAGGAGCTGAAGTACAGAGAGAGCCACTTCGGGACAAATTCTTGCAACAACATCTGTGCAACACATATTATTGTACAAAACATGGGCACGGCCAAGTGCTGGCCTGCGGGCAGGGCGACCACCACAAACTGAACTTGGTGGCCACAGCCCATGCTTGGACTCTCCATGTACCTCCTCCAAGGGCATTCAAGCCCTGGGGGACACTGGATCTACAGTCCTTCTGCCTCACAAGGACCAGCTTTGGGAGAATTAGCTGGCCTCGAGGGAAGTCCCAGCAGAGTCCTGGTGTCTGGAGTCCACTGGTGCTCTGAAGCATCCCCTCCCTCCCTCTACACCCCCAACCCCCAACAAACTCTTGGAGGACTTGGGAGACCCGGCCTGACCAGATGTTCCATGTCTATCCGAAGAGCTGAAATTCTAATAGGGATGATTTATGAGTTTCTGAGAGAGGGAAATGGGAGCCGCACTTTCTCCTGACACAGAGCCTGGTCCCGCGGGTGCCGGATGAGTAATGCCCTCCCATGGGGCAAAGGGCTCCTGTCTGAGTTAAGGGATGATTTAACTCTGCAGGGAGCCAGCATTCCCTCCAATAACTCATCCTCCTTGAGAAAGGGAGGAGTGGCGTCCTCCCGTCCTGTCGGTGTCTGTGCCCACTCAGGGGTAGGGCATGCCTCGTGAGCAATTAGCAGGGAAACTCAGTGGTTAGCGGCCTGCAGGGTGGGCAGGGGCCAGCAGGCGAGCACTGGGAGCCAGTCTGTGCTGACTGCTCAGGCAGTGGCCATTGCAGACTGCTGCGGGGACACCCAGAGAAAGAAGGCACACTTAGATCGCCAGAGCCAGACCAGAACAGTTGTAAAGCATACACAAGGATTTGAGCTCAGGATAAAAAGAACTTTCCAACAATCAGATTTGCACTCTCCCCTCACCCTCCCATCAAGAACAAACAGTGTCGAGGTGGTTGGCAAGGATGTGGAAACATCAGAACCCTGTGCGTTGGGAGTAGAATGTAAAACCATGCAGCAACTGTGGAAATTGGCTTGACCATTCCTCAAAAAATTAAACACAAAACTACCATTCAATCCAGCGATCCCGCTCCTAGGTATACACACAAAAGGACTGAAAGCAGAAGAATCAAACATATACTTGCACACCCATGTTCATAGCAGTGTTACAAAAACCAAAAAGTGGAAACTGCCCACGTGACCATTGACAGATGACTGGATACACAAAGGTGGTACATCCATGCAATGGGACAGGACTCAGTCTTGCAGAGGAAGTTCCAGCATGTGCACAGCATGGATGAACCTTGAGGGCATTATGCTCAGTGCCAAACATAAAAAGACAAATACCGTGTAATTCCACTTCCATGTGGTACCTAGGTTAGTCAAACTCACAGAAATAGAAGACAGAAAGGTGTGGTGGCCAGGAGCTGGGGGACGGAGAGAATGGAGAGGTGTTTGATGGGGACAGAGTTTCAGTTTGGAAAGATGAAGAAGTTCTGTACACAGAGGATGGTGATGGTTGCACAAAAACGTGAATGGACTTAATGCCACTGACTGTGCCCTTAAAATGGTTAAAATAGGAAACACTGTGTGATGTACATTTTATCAGCATTTTGAAAAAGGAACAAATGAAGCATAGTAATCACCAGAGAAGAGACTGAGGAGGAATATCTTAAGGACCCAGATAGTTTGGAAATTAACAGGTTATTTGAGCTCCAGGGAAACGAGAGAAAATGGGTACTCACATTCTGAGTCTGTGTCTAGTCCCAAGCTGCTCCCCCTGAGATGGAGGCACCAGGACAAGCATTGCGCAGTGCCTTGGAAACACGTGCAACACTTTTATCAACCTTGACAGTCCACTTCCCAAATCACTCTCCTGCAAAGTGCCTGCCCCCTAATAATGTTCTTGCAGTAGTTAGAAGACCTACCAAATCATCACAGCTAATATTTATCAAGCGCACGCTCTGTGCCAGTCACTCTGCTGAGGAGCACATTCTACACGCTGTTCTTTAACACCCACAACAAGCCTAGGAGGTAGGCATTGCCATCGGCTCCTTCTGCACGTGAGGAAAACTGAGACTTAGTGCCACTAAGTATTGTGAGTCAGAGATTTCTCCAGAGCTCACTCCCCCACCAGCGTGATCTACAGACCAAAGGGCAGGAGAGGCGGGGATGAATGGTGTGAAGGTGGCATTTGAAGGGGATCTTCAGGGGAAATGGGGCTCTAGCTATGAATCACTAACCATTATTTAACATCCCTTAGCCTCAGTCTGCAAAGGGGGAATGATAAGCATACCTGCCCCATGGGTTGGCTACAAGGACCACATGAGGCAACTCTGGCAAGTACCTAGCACAGTGCCTGGCACGGAGAATGCACTGATCAGCATCAGCTCTCCTTGTTATCATCCATCTCTCCCTCCTCTGAACTCTCAGAGCACTCGGTGACCACTCCCCTTGTTGCACTTAGCAATTTCCACCGTGTGCTAGATAGAGCACGTTAACCCAGTGCAGCAACCTCCCCACTTTCCACAAATTATACATTATTTGAGGGCAGAGGTTGCATTTTGCTCATCTCTGGGTCTCTAGCAGCAGCCTAGGAAGTGCACAGCAACGTCTGAGTGAATGGTGACATAATAAATGGATTCACGATGCACTTTGACCAAAAACAAAAGCCTTCCAGAGCCATCATCCGAGAGGCAGCCAGCCCTTTACTGAGGAAGGCCAGAGCAGTGTCCCGCCCCATCCTTGATGCAGACAGCCAGACGACCGCTTCAGGCCAGGCTGATCTCAGAGGGGATAAGAGGGGGCATTGTGGAGGGGACAGCCTTAGTCAGACAGGCCCAGAGGAAGTGACAGCCCCAGCCCTTTAGGCCTCGGGGCTCAGCGGCTCCTGAGGACAGCCCGAGGTGGAAAAGTGGAGCCCCTGAAAAAATGAGAGTGGGAAATGGGAGTCAAGGAGCCAAGGGAAACGGCAGATCTGTTAACAGGCTGTTTTTGCTTTTGTCTCTGGAGAAGGAAGAGGATGGAGAGCAAAGAGAGGAGAGTCACAGGCCAACTTCCTGCCCGGCCCGGGCCAGGGCGGGATTGCTCTAGATAGTGGCTGATAGCAGTGGAAGCTGGAGACAAGATAATGGGGAGGGCTGCCGGCAGCAGACCCATGGAGCCAGGGAGGGATGAGGAAGACGTGAGGCAGCACAGAGGAGGCGTGAGCAGAGGGAGAAGACAGGCCTCAGTGACTGACCAGTAGCTGCCAAAGTGGCCCAGGGCCTTTGTCTGAAGCTCAGACGTGGAGCCATCGCTCAGGCCTGGGGCAAATACCACTTTCTCCAGCAGGTCCTAACCACCCCGAACACTGCTCCTCAGTGGTAAAGATGGTGGCTGTGGAGGTGGGTTATTAAAAACCTGATCCTTCCAAGGGTGTTTGCTAAGAGATTTGAGTTGCTTCAGGTTAAGGGGCCAGTGCAAAGTGAGTGCTTAGCTGAAGGGTCTTTTCATCTCCTCTGAAAGTGGCTTCAGGGATGGTCCGGTTCCTCCCTATGACTCTCCAACCTCTGGAGCAGGTGTGGGAGGGGTCTTTGCCCCGCTCCCCCTGTGACAGAAGCAGCAGCTACCAAGAAGTCTTGGGCAGGAGCCCCCTTGGTACCAGGACTTCCTTTGGCTTTGGTGTCAGAGGCGAATCAGGAAGCCTGCGTTTCTGTGTGAACACTGCTTCTTCATGAGGTGTTTTCAGTTCTGCACACACCGTTCCCATCTCTACTTTCCCTCCTTAGAAACAGCCTGATGCTGCCCACCTGTCCGCCCAGGGCCCAGGCATTGTGCAGACACCTGAGCTTTCTGACCGGGTCACCTCGGAATGGGACATTCTCACCACAGCTCCCTTACAGAGCTAGGCTGGGCACTGAGGGAGGCCGCACCTTGGACCCTAAGACACAGCATGGAGTGGAAGGTGCAAAGAGCCCTGGGGGGCGTCTACCCCTCCACCTGTATAAAACCCTGCAAAATTATTTCTCCTCTGAACAACAGCTTCCTGCTCTATTCCATGTCTCCATGTCTCTTCCGGCTCCTGATCTAGGAGGCTGAAATATGGGAGAGAAGCCGCACAGCTGCTTCATCACCACAACCCCATGTTTCCTTGGCCCAGGGAGGCCTCTCTGCTGGAATTCAAACCCTATCGTTTCTTAGGACCCAGCTCATTGAGCACCTGGGCTGCATCAGCTCATCATTCCTTCATTCATTCATTCAGCCCATATTTATGGACTGCCTTCATTGCGCCAGCCCTGTGCTGAAGCCTGGGGCACAGTGGTCACAAGAGTGACCTGCTCCCTGTAGGGGCTTGCCCCAAAGGGGCTTGCAAACTAGAGATGAGGATAAGAGATGAACAAATGATCATTACAAAGCATGGAAAGTACTAATAAAGATTCTGGGAAAGATAAAAATTGGGGAGGAGGTCCTGTGATCAAGGAAGAGCATTCTCTCATCTAGGCCACAGACTTCTTGAGTCCTTACTTCATACACAGACTTGCAAGTCAGGAGAGAGAAAAGGGAGAAAGGTGAAAGGTGAAAGGCAGAGGCAGAGAGGAGAAAGGGGCCCAACATAAAGAGAGGAGTTGGGCCTTGTATGCTAATGCACTATTTGTAAAGCTCTGATAACTCTAAACTAAAGTGTTTATCTGGAGGGGAGGAGGCACCTCAGTGTGTGTAAGAATTCTCCAAGCAGCGCAGCTAGATCCTCGGACACTGAGATCATCAGAGCTTAAGAAACATAAGTGCATGGCTGAGCAAAGGGCACCCAGGAAGTGCAGTCTTGGCCCAAAGGAAGGGAAGGAACACGTGTTCCAATGATGAGACTGGAGAGGAAAGGCTATCCCACCTGATGAAAAAAGAAATGTGACTAGTCTGGAAAAACTGTCACGTAGGTGGCTTGTCTTCTGTTTCTAAACCTCTTCCTCTAGTTAGTGGTCCTCAGCATTTTCAGTTGGCACCTAGCACTTATTCATAACTGCGTGTTGGTCCACGGGAAAGTATTTACACCTTAAAATGAGATAGATGGAAGGGTCCTAGGTGAAATTGCACCCAGTCCGTGGGAGAGAGATATGAGACAGATCAGAGCCCTTCAAATCCTTCAGGGGAAGAGAATTTATTGCTTAAAGCTGCCCCTGAAAATGCCATCCCCCATCCACATGGTCCAGCATTTCACAGCTGTGTCCGACAGCTCCTCCATGAGCCACGGCGAGGGAGCTGGACTCTCAGTGACCCATCAGCCCTGCTGAGTTCTAGGTGTCACTGGACAGGCCCTGAGCCTCTCACACTTGCAGAGAGCAGTACCTGCTTGCAAGATGTGTGTGCCTGTGTGTACACATGTGTGTTCAGTGAGGTTAACATGTTGAGGCCACTTGACACAGGTAAAAACCACCTTCCAATGGAGCTTCACCACCATGCTCCAAATTCAATTTCCTCGGGAACACATTTCAAAACTGACCCCATTATGGGTAAACTTTGACTCCATAGAGAGCAGAAGTCTCCAAATGCTTACTGTATGTGTTTGTTTTCCTTTTAAAGTTCAGGCAAGAATGTGAGGCTGGGTGGGCTCCTTTTCTCTCTGGCAGCTCAAGGCTGGCCTGGCCCATGGGGCCCAGCTCCTTCTCTCCACCCAGTTCTCTAAGGAGGGTACCAAGAGAATGACCTCTACCCCCCATTAGCACCTCTCCTCTGTCCTGCTCCCCAGTCCCCAAACCAGAAATAGCTCTACAATAACAGATACCACCGTTTACCGAGTGTAGACTATGCCAAGCACCCAGCTAAGCATCTTAACTATTTCAATTCTGGTCTCAGAACAACCCTTTAGAAGCTACACTGCACATGTTCAATGGATGCATCTAGGAAAGGTGAAGTAATTCGCCCAGGCAAACTGCAGAGGCACCGCCCCCCAGAGAGGACCAGCTTTCTTTCTGAAGGAGATTCTCTGGGGGGCTTCCAAGTAATGCACCCAACACACACACACACACACACACACACACACACACACACACACACACACAGAGTCTCCTGGGCTCAGACTCCCACTGTAACAAAGGGGTCAGAGAAAAGCTGAGCAGCACAGTGGGGAGAGCACAGACCACATTGTGAAGGCTTTCCTAAGGAGTTAGCACAGCTGGGGGTGATGGTAGGTGGTGGTTGTGGGGAGGGAGGGAGACACTGTAGACATGAAGCCAGGTCTTGAGTGTTCTTTCTGCTCTCAGACTGGCCCTTCCCAGCTAGCTGCCCTTTGCTTTAGTCCTGCATCTATTTACTGAGTTCCTACTAAGAACAAGTTCTGGTGGGGCCTTTAGGGGCTGTAGGAGATTCAGAAAAGAAAGAACTCAGGGGAGGAACCCTCCCAAAGCCCAGAACCCAAAGCACCGGGTGGGAACGGACGACACAAAGCGGCCCACCACATCCTCACCATCCTCAACGTTTCAGCTCAGACGGGAGGCCAATGGGGTGGAGTCCCAGGGACAGAGAGAAAAGCCAAGAATTGGGGCTGGGATCCCACCCCGCCCTGGCGCCCTCATTGGCCCCATTGGAAGGAGGCAAGGGGTGAATTCTCATGAGAATTCTGATAAAGGGGCTCCTCCACCCCTCCCCCTCCCCCAATTAAAGCGAAGCTGTCCGAGCGCTGAGATGCAGAAACCACTTCCAAGCCAGGCATGACATCAACATTTCGGTGATAAGGGCTGGACAATGGGGTGTTAGACTAATAGAAAAACACCGCTGGATAAGGCCGGCTCCTGATATCCAAGCTGATGGGAAATACCATTGTCTGTCCGCTGTCAGCTGAGTCCCGGGGCGACAGGGATTCCAACGGCCACAGGCAGCGGCCGGGGGAGGGGCAGCCGGCGGTCTGGGCAGGGGTGGGGCGATAGGTCGCCCCAGGAGGGAGGGCAGGCAGGGTGCGGGGGGAGGGGAGAGTGCTCAGAGTGCAGGCGCTGTTTCGAGGACGCAGAAGGTGCTCCGGGCTCTCCGCAGCCACCGGCTGTGGCAAGTAGAGTAAGAGCCACCCCGCCCCTGCCAAGTCCTTTGGGGACGGTGTCTCTTTCCCACTCCCTGCCTGCAGTTCCCAGCCGCCTGCGACACCCAAGGGGAACCTGCCTTTCACCAGGCTGGAAAGCAGGAAGAATAACCAAAGAGTTAGGCCAATCTTTGGCTTTGGGCTGAAGCATATTTTTTCAATATTATTTACTATTATTCAATGGTAATATTTACTATTGAAAGTTTACCTTCAATGTTATTTTGTGTTGGTTTCGGGTGCAGTTACTGGTTAGACCATCACATAGTGAGCTGAAGCATGTTGAACTAACCCGGCTGGTGGTGGTCAGTCTGGAAGGAAAATGGCACAATTAGAGAAAAAGGTGTAACTGGAAAGTTTATCATCTTTTTTAGATCTCAGGGAATAGAATTCCTTGACAAGATATAAATCTGTTGCTTTGTTTTGCACATCTGAAACTGTCTGTCGTTTGTTTGATTCTGAGTTGTTTGTTTTCCTTGACTTATTTGGAGAGAGAAAGTGGATCAGACAATGGGACTGTTTTGGTCTCAGTCCCTGAATGTGCACCCCGGATCAGCATGCCCCACCCCACCTGGCCTGTGTCCCCCTGGTGTGAGCAGCTGGGCCCACACGAGCCCACAGAGAAAGCACTAGCTGCTACCCCAGCACAATGTGCATGGGCCTGTCTACTCCTCCTGGTCCCTGGACAGTGGCTTCCCTCAAAGTACGATCCTTGTGCTGTTTCAGGAGAGGGGGCTTCTCTGCTGTGACCACTGCCTCTCTGGACCACCCACACTCCGTGTTCTTCAAGTCACTAAGCCAAAAGCCCGTGAACCATCCTCACTTCTCTCCAGCTTCACATGCGAACTTTTGCCATATCCTGTCAATTTTACATCCAGAGCCTCCCTTGAAATCCCCACAGCTACTGCCCTGGTACTGGCCACCGCTGGGTCTCCCCTGGGCTATTTCAGTCACCCCCAGCTGGTCTTCATTCCCAGCCTGCCCAACTGTAGTCCATCATTCACCCTGTTGCTTGAGTGCTCTTTCCAGATCCTCATTAAAAGTTTTCAAGGGCTCTTTATTGTAAGAGTCCAGGCTCCTCGCAAAGCCTTCACCCCACCTGGCTCTCCACAAAGCCCAAGTGGAAGCCACAGGATACTACTTGAGTTTCCAGACTTTTGCCCACAATGCTCCCTGGCTGCGAACGCCCTCACGCGCTTGGTAATGTTCACACCCCTAAATGCCATGTCCCCCTTATTGCTATTCCTTATCCTTTCTCCAGAAGACTTAATCACTCCTCTCTCTATTTCTACAACTCTTGAAAAGGATCTACTCTCCCTTTAAACTACCCAGTATTTATTGTAAGGATTGCCCCACCTCACTCCTTCACCGTGATCTTCTCAGGGAAACATAGTGTCTTCCATCTTTCTATCTTTAGTGCCTCACCCAGCCTTTGCATGTAGTTGGCACCTAATAAATGTTTATTGAATTCATTTAATTAGACTGAAGATATGTAGCCCCTGACCAGGTATGGTTTCCTATCAAAACATAGTGGTTAGAGAACTGTTTACATAGAATCAAAAATAGGTCTCCAAGTGCCAAAACAAAGACGTTGCTTTTAAAATAATTCATCTGCAGCAAGTGTGGATGGTCACCCAATGACTGAACATCTGCAGAACCAAAAGGACCCTCCCAGGCAAACGGAGGACACCCTCCTTTTCACCACCTGCCAATCCCATTGCCAACACTTCAATCCTTGGTCCCTTAGGAGGCAAAATAATTGACATGGAAATGGATGGGAATTGGCATTCCTCTTCTGCTTAATCCAGAAATTATGGGTAGCACCAATAGCTACAATGTATTCAGTATCTTCTGTATCCCCAACACAGTATCTAGTGATGACCCTACTCTGTGGTTATGGTCACCCCCCCTTTTTTTAAACAAGAAATAGATTAAATTATGGGTACCACATCCAAGCATTCATATCTACATGAATTTAAATAGATTGAAGATAGACTTCATCAATGACGCCTTCCCTCAACCCCCTGATAGATTTGGTACTCCTGTTTCCTGCTCCATACAATGGACTCCTCTGTAATTTTTTTTTAAGATTTTATTTATTTGTTTTTAGACAGAAGGGAAGGAAGGGAGAAAGAGAGGGAGAGAAACATCAATGTGTGGTTGCCTTTCATGCGCCCCCTACTGGGGACCTGACCTGCAACCTAGACACGTGCCCTGACTGGGAGTCAAACTCGCAACCCTTAGGTTCACAGGCCGTTGCTCAATCCACTGAGCTGCACCAGCCAGGGCTGTAATTATTTCTCCAGTACCTGTCTTCTCTGCTAGATGCTCTCCAGTTCAGATTCCATCAGAAAACACTGTATTTAGCACCTACCACATGCCATGCAAGTAGATGAGGTCTGGGACAATGTCATTATATTCACTATTATAATTTCAGCTGGTGATGTAGTATCTAGCATACAAAATGGATGGATGGAGAGTGGGAGAGACAAGTGAGACACTGGCATCTGGTCTAGTCACTACTCATTGCCAGTCTCTGCTCCTTTTGGCCATGTTTTACTTGGTTCTGCTGTCCACACTTGTCTGACTTCCCATGTATGCTGAGACTTTATCTTCCTGCCCTGTTCAATCTTCTCATTCTCTCCATCTCTGCCTGGACTCCCCCTGCCAATGTCCGAGGCTACTTTAGGTATTTTGCTTATCCACCACACCAAGCTCCTAAGCACTTCTCGGCTTTCTCCAAGTGTCCTAGCTTTGAGTTAACTTCATGGCAGACCACGGCACTATGTCATACCAGATTCTTACTGTTCTCCTTAAATTCTACCTGAGATTCCTTCCGCTGTCAAGTGAGGTTCAGAATAGGGTGCTCTCACATTAACGATCTAGCCATGATACTAGTCAGGACTTGAGTATGAAGGACAAAAACCCAACTCAAAACAATGTAAGTGAGGGAAGAGGGAAAATATCAGCCCTATAATTGGGCAGTCTGAGCTGTAATGACTTTAGGCAAAGCTGAAATGTCAATCGTTACCAAGCTCTGTTGGTCTCTCTCTCTCTCTCTCCCTAGCCAACCTTTGCTTGCCTCATATAGTTGTCCTGATTCTCACAAAAGACTCTCAATGTGTTAAGAAATATGCCTATGGGAAATGCCCTCTGGGCCCATGTCCTCACAGCTCAGGAGCCAAAAGACTTTTCCGGAGTCCATGGGTCAAATCTCATGGAATGATTCTGATTGGTTCTGCTCAGGTCACATGCCCACATCTGAACCCATCACCATGGGGAGGGAGGTGGGAAAGAATTAGCATTGGGTCAGCCTCGGTCATATGCCATCCCTGAGGCCTCTGTGTTCAATACCCTTCAGAGCCATATGAGGATCATACTCTGTTTCCTCCAATTAAAGCTTGCTGGCAGACAAAACCTGTCCCCTGTAGTCCTATCCACACTGCAGACATCTCAGGAGCACCCTGTCAGAACAAAGTATTATATCAGGCTTAGTCAGACCCTTCCTGGCCAAAAGGGTCTCAGAGTCCATAGAGATTTTTGGGGGTACATAAATATCTGTAGCAGAATGCAGTTTATGGCCCTAAAAGCACAGGTAGAGTGCTCACAGAGAGGAGGCAGATATCCGAGGTGTCCCCTGTGGAAGCCAGTGCAGGAGAATAATCCAATGAACTTGGTGGTTAATTGGATGGAGGCTAAGGGTCGAGGAGCATCAACCGTGCTTACCCAGAGCCAGCCAGGTGCCTGATCAAAATGTTCTGAGTTCCCTCCAGGCATCCCTGACATTGTGTTCTCTCAGGTCCAATCTCCCATTCCTCTTCCCTTCACCCTCCTGTCCTGAACCACTCAGCTCATGTAAGGGCCCTGATTCTGCCCCTATAATCTACCAGGCTGGTCCATCCAATGGCCACATACTTCCTGCTGCTGCTCCCTGAGCTCTGTTAGGGAACCTGGGTGGTGATGGTCTTTAGGTCAGATGTGGCTTTATTCCAAGGGCCTCTTCTACCCAATTCTTTAGGCTCTCACCCCTGGACTTCTAACTGGTCCCCAGTCAGTTGAAAACCTGCTGCCTGTGGAAGCTCAGTCTCCTGGATAGCCCTCCCTCTTCATTACATCACACCCCACAGCCCAGGAGCTCATCCGAAGGTTGAACTCTTTGCAGAAGAGAGAAAGTGGATGCATCTATGCGGACAGGACCAACGCTGCCTGGAGGCAAGGACACATCTGGTTCAAGGAGAAAACCTCAGCCAGCTTGCCAGATGGGCCTCTTGGGTTCCATCAGTCCATAATTTCAGTTTATTCAGTATGTGTATTTCACAACTCTGCGTGCTCCAGGAGGGACATGTGGCTTTTCTCCCACACTGGCTGGCATGTGAAAAGTTGTCAGTCAAATTGTTATTTGCTCCATAAGAAGCACACCATGGGCTTAAATATTTGCCTTTCTTAATGACTCTCTAAGTGAATTAACGTATTTTTTTAATTGAGGTGAAATTTGCATAACAAAATTAAACATTTTAAGGTGCCTACTCAGTAACATTTAGTACATTCACAATGTTCTAAAGCAAAGACTGACACCACTTATAATTTCAAAATATGTCATCACCCTAAAAGAAGACATACTCATTAAGCAGTCACTCTCTGTCCCCCCTTGCCTAAGCTCCTGGTAACCACTAAGCAGCTTTCTGTCTATTCTGGATATTTCATGTAGATGGAATCATATGTGGTCTTTTGTGTCTGGCTTGCTTTGCCAAGGAAGGAAATCTCCTGTTTGCAAGGTTCATCCACATTGGGGCATGTATCAGCACTTCATTCCTGTTTATGACTGGATAACATTCGATTGTGTGTATAACCACATTTCGTTTATTCATTTGTCTGTTGACGGACTTTTAGGTTGTTCCCACCTTTTAGCTATTGTAAATAGTACTGCTATGAACATTTATGTGTGTTTGTTTACATCCCTTTTTTAAAAATTATTTGGGACATATATCTAGAAGTTGAATTTTTGGATCATATGGTAATTCTGTTTATTTTTTTTGAAAAAACACCATAGCATCTTACAAAGCAGATGAAGCATTTTACATTCCCACCAGCAACATACTTGTTATTTTCAGAGTTTTTAAAAATAGACATCCTAGTGGGTATGAAATGCTGTCTTATTGTGGTTGTGACTTGCATTTTCTAAGTATTGATGATATACAGCATCTTCTCATTTGCTTATTGGCCATTTGTATATCTTCTTTGAAAAAATGTCTGTTCAAGTCTCTTGCCCATTTTTTAAGTTGCATTTTTTTTGTTATTGTGTAGTAAGAGTTCTTCACATATTCTGAATATTAAATAATTATCATAAATATGATTTGCAAATTCTCTACCATTCTGTAAGTTGTATTCTCACTTTAATGCATAAAAAATTTTAATTTCGATAAGCCTAACTTATTTCTGTTAGTGGTAGTGGTTTTGTTTCCTTTGTTTGGGTTTTTTTTTCTATTGCTCATGTTTTTGGTGTCATATCTAAGAAAACATTGCCAAATCCAAGTTCATAATGATTTACCCCTCTCTTTTCTTCTAAGAGCTTTATAATTTTAGCTCTTAGTATGGGGTGGCAAAAGTAAGTTTATAGTTGTAGTATAAATAAATAATATAATAATTAATAAATAAGAATACAAGAATAAACTCTTTCACATAAAACTGTAAACCTACTTTTGCCAACCCCTATATATGAATTTTTGATCCATTTTGGGCGAAGGAGGGGTCCAACTTCATTCTCTGGCATGTAGATATCCAGTTGTTCCAACACCATTTATTGAGAGACTATTCTTTCCTGCACTGAATGGCCTTGGCACCATTGTTGAAAATCAATTAGCCATGAATGTATGAGTTTATTTCTGTTCAATTAGATTCCATCAGCACGTATGTTTATCCATATACCAGTACCACACTGCTTTGATTACTGGAGGTTTGGAATAAGTTTCAAAATTGGGAAGTGTGAGCCCTCTGACTCTGTTCTTTTGTGTCAGCATTGTTTTGGTGAGTTAACTCACTTCAGTGACAGGGAGTATCCTGTGATTGGTGAGACTCACCCAATCATCCCAGGAAGCATCTTGGAGAGAGAATCTGGAGACCTGGGCTGTAGTTCTGGCTTTGCCACCAACTCTGGAGGTGCCCTTTGCAAACCACAATTCCACTTTAAGTCTTGCTTTACTCTTCTGCAAAATGGAGACCAGAGGGCTCAACTTTATGTTTTCTGCTTGGAGTGGGTCCTGAAGTTTTTATTGAGCTCCCCCTGAAAAAAGCTTGGAATTCTCAAATTGAGGTCTCAGGTAATCAGAGACATGACTCTCAGAGAGCTCCCCTTCCACAAGCCCCACATCTATATCTACCTGAGTTTTGCCTCTTCCTTTCTGGGCCATTAGTAAAGGTGTTGTTCCAGCAAGCACTAAACTGGCAGAGGGGAGAAAAGTCTGGACCAGAGAGAAAGTTAGAGATTGGGTCAGCTCTAGTTCTTCCTTTATCATTGAATTATGCTTGATAGTTCCTAGCACTTGACTAATGAATAAAGAGTAAAAAAATCTCATAGACAACACACATTCATTTATTCAAAAACATTTGCAGGAAACTAGTATGTGCTAGGCATCACGTTGGGTACTGTGGTGATACAAAGATAAGTCAGCTGTGAGTGCTACCCTCTGGTGCTCAGTTTCACACTTTCATAATATCAAGGGGAATTTTCATTCTTTTTAAAATTCCTACTTTTTTAAACTGATTTGGGTATTGCTTTTATTTTTTTTAAATTGCTACTGCACATGTATATGGCCTTACAGAAAATCAAAGCCCTGAGCATAAAAGGTTATCTACTTACACATCTGGATGCCACCTTCCATACTAACTAGTTTAATACAGCCTATGTGACATGGCTAAAATCAGGGTGTACTTGCTACCATATGTTGGCTTTCTCAGTTTGATGCAATTTTATAGTTTCTCCTGCACCAAGGATATGGACCAAATTCTAGAATGTGTGCTATATATAATGCCATCATCCCCATAGTCAGCCTACATCTGTCTCTTGTCCTTATTTCTACTTTAGCTGCCCTGTATCTCATGTTCTAAGGCTAGAGTGTGGATAGATCATCAGGAGGGTACTGAAGAGGTGATGGTGGCTCGCACAAGGGTGGCAAACCAGGTGATGGATTGCATAGAGTGAGGGAGAAAGAGAAAGAGACATCAAGAATGACTCCTAGATTTTGGGCCTGCAATGTTCTTGGGTTGGTCCTGTTCACTGAGTTCAGGAGCACAGAGAGAACCAGGTTTGGGGAGAAGAACAGGACACCACTTTGCTCAACAGGGTGCCCAGCAGAGTTGTACAACACAGGAGTCCTAGAGAGGACCACAGGCTCAGTTTCAGACAAGTTAAGTTTGAGGTGTCTTTGAGGCATCCAAATGACATCAGTGAGAAGGAAGTTGGAATGCAGACAAGAGGTCAGGCCTGGAGACATATGGGTAATGGTACCAACAGTGGGTCTGGACGAGGTCGCAAAAGGAGAGGGTGTAGAGTGGGAAAAGAACCTGGACCTAAGCCTTGAGGAGCTCCAACTTTATAAGGACTGGAGGCAAGATTTCCTGCAATGGAGACTATGAAGTGACCAGACTAGTCAGAGGAAAACAAGGAGCATGTGGAAGCACGGAAACAACAGAAGAGTGTCCTTCAATGTGGAGGAGGGAATGTCAACAATGTCGAATGCTGCTAAGAGCTCAAGATGAAGAGAGAAAATGCCCCACCAGATTCGGTGACATTGAAGTCACTGGTGACCTTAGGAGCTGTCTCAGGCTGCAATAGGAAGAGGCAACTTTGAAGTGAACCACGGAGAAAGTAAGGAAAGGGAGAAAGTCGAGGCAATTCCTTTCAGAACTTTCATTTGCAAACATAGTCTACTCCCTCCCAGTCCTTTGCCAACTTCCCTGAGCCCTGTGCAACTTTAGGTAAATCCCTTCACCTCTCTGGATCTGTTACTCCCCAAAGCAACCTGGGGCGGGGGAGGGGAAGAGGGGGGCCTACACTTTATCTCTGTGTGGGTAATCTCTTGCAAACCAAAATCAATATATATAGTCTGAAATAGACAACTGGGCACTTACAAGGACAATGGACCAAAAGAGGGTTTAGGATCCCCCCATTTTCTTTGAGTTAAGAGGGGCACAGAACACTCTAGGAAATAGAAGGCACAGAAGGGTCACTGAGGAGTCTGTCTGCATAAGGAAGAGTCACGAAGAGGGATGAAGGGACAAGAGAGAGACTGAGATAGACCTGATCCAAAGAGAAAGGCCACTAGTGCTGGGGGAGGGAACCCTGGTCAATTCAAAGGAAGGAGGAGGCCAGGCAGAACTGCTGCCTTGCATCCACCGCTGGTCTGAGGGAGGCAGGGCTGGGCTGGGAAAGGGTGAGGAAGGCAGAGAGGAAGGGCAGCGGGAATAATTACTCCAACTGGCAGCGGGCCCCAGCTAGAAGGTGACCCCTGGGACTCCAGGGTAGAAAAGAGTGAGGGTTCCTTTAATGGCCACAGGTGTTGGAGTAGAAAATTTTCCATGAAAAGGAGGCTGTTCCACATGATTAAAATAACCACTTGGGCCCTCTTGGCAAGCCTTAGGCCTTGTTTTTCTCACACTTTGCAGCGTGTCCTTCAACTCCTTTTGGAGGCTGTTCCGAGGATAAATGGCAAAAGAAATTCCTTTTCTTTTCACACGCACTAATAAGGAAGGAGTGGGAGAAAGCGGGCCCCCCAAGGGCAGGCTGGGGAGGCAGAGGCAGGGCCTCTGGGATGAGGGAGTGAAACGCTGACTCTGGATCTGGAAAACCAGTTGGGGTAGGATGGGGGCTGGTCCAAAGCCATTGTCTGGTTGGAGACTGCTTGGCAGGAAAGCTAGAAATACAGTGACAGGGACCAAAGCCCTATTCAGGAGGGAGAGGTCGGGGCCTGGTCCCTTGTGGTGGTCTTGGTGTAAGTTGACCACAGCAATGTGTCCTGAGAAGCTGGGAAGGAGACAAATTTATACCCCCTGGTGTACATTTGGAGGCTAGGCTGCCCCTTCTGTAAGGAGAAGCCACACCCAAATAAGGTCTAAGAGCATGCTTGCACTCTGCTTCCCACTGTCTGAACAGGTTATTGTGGCTAGCTCTTTCAGTTTCCCCTCCACAGCAGGGTCGCTTGAGGGTCGAATAAAACGTTGTGCAGAAAGCACATGGCACGTAAACAATAGATAATGTCGATGATGATGGTGATCGTGTCTTAGTCTTCATTTAGCCCAAGACCTCCAGGGTTCACAACCATTCTGGTTTCCACCCCAGTCTTAAGTGCACTTGGTTTTCTTTGTTTCTTTAGTCCTGGATCAGGGATAGGCACTACCTCCTCCCTCTTCACCATGGAAGGTCCATGTGGCTCCTTAGGAATAAAGGCAGAAGGTTACCCACTTCCACTGCAGCAGAGTAGGAGGAACTTCTGTTGTTGCTATTGGTGACATTATTATTATTGGGCAAAAGCCAACCAGGGCCTTTTCCAGCCACCTGACTTCCTACACAATGCCATCTACCCCTCAGAAAGGTTCTGGACCCTTGCTGGGTGCTGGGCCCTCTGCTACTCCACAATCTCCTCAGGTTCCCCAGAAGCCTGATCCCATGTGGCCTTGACCCCACGTGTCCTTCCTGACCATCTCAGCCTCACTGACCCTTTCCTTCTCTGAAGAACACCCCAGACAGCTGTTTTTCAGGATGCAATCTGAGGATCACCTACATCAAACTCCCCTGAGAAACTTGGGAGAGCAGGCCCTTGAGCCCCTCCCCCATTCTGAATTAGAATCTCTAAAATGGAGCCAGGGAATCCCGGTTTGTAATGATCCCTACAGGGAAAGCTTAAGAGATACATACAGCTTGACACCTGATCATGTGCTGTCCCTCACTGTCTGTGCCAAATTGGCAGGCCTAACACACAGTGTGGTGCCTTTCACCGTGTCTTGTACTTTGCAGGGCTCAGCGAATGGGAGATAGATAGGTAGAGGATGGATAATAGGGATATAGGAAGATAGGTAGACAGATACGTGGATAGATAGATAATAGATAAATAATAGATGACAGACAATTGATAGGTAGATAGGAAGTGATTGATAGATAGGTAGATAGATAGATAAAAACCTTGATATAGTTTTGGTCTTAGTTCTTATGAAATCTCGTGGAACCGAAGCAGGGGGTCTGTAGAGCAAAGTCTCACAAAAGACAGGGCCTGCATCTATGAAGCCATCAAGAGCAAAGGCAGCAGATGGATTATGCTTGGACTGGGTAATCCAGCGGGAAGAAGTTCAAGTCTACCCCTTACTGGCTGAGTGTGTAGGGGGAGTAACTGAATCTCTCAAAGAATGCTTTTTCCATCAGTAAAGAGGACAAAAGCAGTCCCTGCTCCCAGGAGCCCAGTGCCAGCATGGCAAGCGGGCTGTATGCTCCAGTTGCAGCCTCTCTGCACCACTGCCTCCTTCTGTCTCTCAGGCCACCTCCCAGGGCTTCTTTCCTCATAAAGCCAGCATATAGCTGGCTTACATCACCTCCGAGGCAAACAGCCCAGAGTGTGTCCTTGTCAGTCCTAACCCCACGTCTCCAGACAAGAGAATCTGCAGGGCCCTGCAAGGCCCATTGCTACCTCGGTTCTCTCCGGTCAGAAGTGAGGGGTCCAGTCATGCAAACACAAGGCAGCCCCATCACCTCAAACCACTCCCCCAAGGAAAGAAACCGTCCCCAGAGAGAAGGGCGGAGGGTGGTAACAGGCTGAGCAGACTCCCTCATGTATCTATTGTGACTCCTCCAAAACAAACACCCTCCCCAACCCTAACCCCACAGCTGCCTTTCTCTCAAGAGCCCTCCCTCCACATCTTCCTGGGATGGAGTGCTTCAGCATCAGAGCCATTCACTGCCACCCCTGACCCATCCCTTGTTCCCTCAAGCCCTCCCGACACATGTGATCCTCCCAAAGCTACCCACATTCCCTCCATGGGGAGTGGGGAGGTGTCCCAAAACATAAGCCCTACTCTTAGAGTGCTGCCAGTGTAGTTGATGATTTGAAGCCAGCGCATACAAACTGATTGGAGAGGTGTCGGTACTAAGCCATGAGCCATGGCTCTGAAGGCACTGGGAGTCCAGAGAAGGAAGAGTTCCATGTAGGCTGGATTGATCAGGGAAAGCTTCCTGGAGGCAGAGGTACCAAGGTAGGAGTTTAAGTGCTGTGGGGATTGGGAAGGCACTGGAGGAATGGAAAAAGCCCTGCTGATAAGGGGTGGCGGAAGGAGAGGGAGAGGAGGCCAGCTCAGCAGGTGCTGTAATAATGGAGGGCCTCCGTGGGCCATGCATGGGCCTTCAGACTATGTGCTGCATAGGTGAGCCGTGGCCTCTCTCCCACCCTGCTCAGGCAAGCTGGCTGTCAGGCCTCTCAGAGATCCCCGGGGCTACCCCATTGATTGGCCTGTGAAAGGCCACTTGGTGGGCTGGTTGCTGAGAGACGGCCCCAGAGGCCAGGGCTGGGATTAGTGAGTGGCCCTGTTTGCTCTTCTTTCTGGGAGGCAAGAGGACTTTGGTCTCAGCTTATCAAACTGCCCTAGGTTTGAAAGCCCAGGAATGCAGCCTTGGGCAAATGTGCAGGTTCACAGGACACCCATTAATCAAACAGTTCCCTTCCCTCCACCCCTAATAACCTGACACCCACTGCACACACACACACACACACACACACACACACACACACACAGATACCTTGACTGCACTTTTATAAGGTCTTTTGGAGGTCCAAGCCTAGCTGGCAGCTAAGCCAGGCCCCAGTGAGGGGACAGCAGGAGATCAGGCTGGCTTGGACACTGTGTCTTTCCCTAGTTCACTGTGGGCCTACCAGAGGCAGCCTGAAGTCCAGCCGGGACTTCCAGGAAGATGAAGGGAGAGGGCTCCCCTTGGACCCACAACTCCGCCCACTGCCCTCTACCCCATGGCCCTTGAGCTCAGGCACCCAGAACCCCATTGGCCTAGATGCCTCCAGCAGCCCCTCCTGGACTCTGCCCAAGCCAGAGAACAGCCTTGGAAATGCCTTCACCTCACAGACAGAGTGAGATATGTAAAATTCACACCTGATTCTGCCTTTCCCATCTTAAAACTCTGCTGTACACTTCCCCACCCTCATCCCCACCCCCGTCATGGTCTCAGGATAAGGTCCAACTGACGCCTGCACATCCTGCAGCTGTCCAAGGCCCACACAGTCTAAATGGCCTGCAGTTCAGGGGTGCTGTGCTGTGCCCCTGCCTTTGCATGTCCTGCTTCCTCTGGAGCACGTACAGCCCCCATGCCCCAGTCTGAGTAACCCCTGCATGACCTCCAGCACTAGGCTTGCTGTCCTTTCCTCTGGGCAGAGCAGCCCCCATGTGCTCCCCAGCCCCACAGGCTCATCTCCCTCGGGGGCCTGCTCTCCTTTCCTTCCTGCCCCCTCCACTGGACCCCCCAGCTCCCAGCTCTGGGCCTGGCGCCTAGCAGGCACCCTATCAGTATTTGCTGAATGTATGAATGCCAGCTGTTTTCAAATATTTGAAAGGCTGTCACATGAAGGAAGGGTTAGCTCTAACCTGAGTGGTTCAAGAGGCACAATGAGGACCAACGAATGGAAGCGACAGGGAGGCAGGAACTGGGTAGGCTTCACCAGTAACATAGGTTGCTCTGGGAGGCAGTGAGTTCCCTGTCACCTGTGGTCACTGAATGGGACAAGATGACCCCTTGAAAGAGCTGGCAGTAGAAGGGATTCTGTTTGGATGAGAGGACCTCCCAGGCCTTGTAGCTCAGGACTCTACAGGTTAGTTCTACTCTGGGGCCTCCTCCGTATATACACACCCTTCATGGTGCAGACTTGAGCTTTCCCAAGCAGGGCCTGGCCAGGCTGGACTTCAGCGTGGCTGAGGAACAGGATGCAGCCCCAGTTAGGACAAGAAATCTGTCACCATTCTTATGAGGCATGCTTTGTGCTTTTGGGTTGAAGTGTGACCATCAGCCTGAGAGCCCCCAGTGGAGAAACGGCACGGCACTCTGCTCTCAGCCTCCTGCCCAATGCCGGGCAGGCTCTTTCACATCAGAGCCAATCCAGGTGCAGTGGGGGAGGAGAAGTGACCTCAGCTCAGCCAGCACGGCTCCTTGGCCTCAGCTGGGCTGTCCTCCCTCACCAGCAAGGTCACTGTTATCTGCTCCCTGAACGAGCTCACTCGCAGGGCCTGGATGCCCTTCAAACACATACAGGGAGTTTTAACCTAACTCAAGACTAGAAGGCCTCCCACGCCTGCCATTTTCCAAGTGCTGTAAACTCCAGACAAAAACACAGAAGAAAGGCTCATGGCAGCACTTGGCAGCTCTCTGGCAGCCACAGGCTGTCAGTGTCACCTGCACACGTACACACATGCATGTCAATGCCTGTGCGTCTGTGTTTGTTGATGTGTGCCTGTGCCAGTGTATCAATGTCTAATCATATGCCATGTGTGTGTGCATGTGTGTTCAAACTTCAGTGGGTCCTTGGAGAGATGAGCACAATATTATTAGTGAAAACTGAGAGCTGGGAGAGCCTGAAAGTGAGTTTACTAAATCTTAACCTGTGAAAAGCAGATCAGTGTGGCAATTTAGCTTAAGGGCAAATAACTGTACACATCTCAAGGATCTTAGAGGACATAGCTATGTTACTATAAAGTACAAGAAATGAGGCTTATCAGGATGATTCTTTATCATCAAGAAAAAGTCATACAGTATCCTTTACTTAGGCAACCAGGTACCGGTTTTACGGTCATCATACATTATTCACATTTTTAAAGATATATTCTCAAGGAGTGTCATTTATCAGAATATTAGTGCCACCAAGATCTCATGAACAAATTCACCATCACTGAAGGTGACTGTAATAGAATATCCTGAATGAGTTTACTCCCAAGGTAAATCAAAGCTTTTGAAAAACACATATTTTTTATGTTTATACATTTCAATAACTTAGCAATTCTTGGGTCCAGGGAAAACATGAAGAAATGTTCTTTATCATTATCAAGAATTGTTAACGACTACTCAGTTCCTTAGTTGATGTCCAAGTGCTTCACTAAAAGACACATTTGAAAACTAACTTGTGTGTGTGGGCTGAAGTACATTTTTCTTGCAAAGAACATATGCATGTACTATCTGAGTTATTCTTAGAGTAAGGAGTTGGGGAAGGTGAGATGCCATCTGTGACATTTTATAAATGAGTTTTTGTGTCCATCCTGCCCTCCCCAAAAGCCTGATGTGATGTAGCCCATGATGTGAGATTCGCCCCCTCAAAAGCGGTCCTTCCCAGATTTGCAAAGCTGTCTTCAACACTCTTCCCCAGATAATGGTGCAATGCATTCCCCCAGCATCCCCCTGTAATCCTAGTGGGACTCACGAGAAAGGGCTCTTGGTTGCACACTAGAGAAGTCAGCTGAGCTTAAGCCATAAGGAGAATTTACGATAAAGGGGCAGTCTCTGCCAGGGCCTCCCAGCAGAAAAAACAAAGCCAAACATAAGAAAGGCCCTGGAGCTCCTTCCATCTCATGGTCCAGTTTTTCTGGATGAGTCCAATTCACTCTTCTTTCTCAGCAAAGCACTTTCCTGGGTTACAATGTCCCAAAGAAGGATGGGGTGGGAAAGGTGGCCATCCATTGTTCCCAACATCACAGTTCCAGACATACAGAAAAATTGACTCCCAGTCTTGCAGAACCTAAAGGTGTCCCCTACATAATCTAACCCTTCTTCTTCATAACAGCACTCCCATGACCCTGTGTCCGGTGGTCTGTGTCCTTTGATTCTTCTGCTAGAAACTCTTCAGTCATTCAGGGGACACAGTTGCTTGACCAGGCTGCCATCCTGACAGCTATCCAACAGAACTATTACCCAGTGCCTCGGTAATTGACAATGTCGGTATTGGTAGATACTTGACAAAATTAAATTTTTCAGTGACTATTCCCATGTGACCCTAGCTAGGGAAAGTGAGCTGGTCTATGGATTTCCACACCACCCAAGGGACTCCTCCCACTCAAGCAATACGAACCATGGGGGAAAAGGAACACACAAGTGATGGAAACCAATCCAGATGGCTCAAGTGTTCACACTGAAGGGCCCTTGAAGAATAGTTTGTTCCAACATCCTCATATTATACGATGGGAACATGATGGCCAGAGATGGGAAAAGATTTGTCATGTATGCAAGTTAATTGAAAGATAAGTCTAGGGACGTTCCCTGATTCCCATTCTTTTAGCTCAAATCGTGTCCAGGGTCCAGAGGCTTGGCTTCTCACAAAGCTCTCTGAGTTCATGCAATCCAGTTGGGCCCCCCAAGATATTTGTCTCACATATACCTTCATGGCTTCCCATGCCCATTTCCTCATCTGTAATGTGAGGGTAATGACCAATATCACAGGGTAGTTGCAAGGGAAAAATAAAAGATTATACAAATTGTCACACTGTATGTGATAAATGAGTGGATCGTCATC
Source organism: Macrotus californicus (assembly GCA_007922815.1). Classification (NCBI taxonomy): domain Eukaryota; kingdom Metazoa; phylum Chordata; class Mammalia; order Chiroptera; family Phyllostomidae; genus Macrotus; species Macrotus californicus. The sequence continues at coordinate 16,503 of VMDR010001284.1, read as the reverse complement.
ATCACCATCATTGTTATTCGTGTTATTATGAGAACCAACCTCACAGAGTGGGAGATATTCACGGCCACAAAGCAACAGGGCCATCCACTTGTTCAACCATTGAGCATTTTCATGCACAAGTCACTGTGTCTCCCTCAGCAACTCCAATTGTATGTATATGAGGCCACTTGAAGTTGTCCCATGGCTCACTGATGTTTTGGGTTTTTTGTCTTTTTCTATGTGTTTCATATTGAATATTTTCTAAAAGATATTTCTTCAAGTTCACTATTATTTTCTTCTGCAAAGTATAATCATCCAGTCTAGTTTTATCCTCAAACATTGTCTTCTCTATAAAATACATTTGAATCTCTTTTGATATCTTCCATGCTGTGCTCACACTTTTCTCTGTCTTTCTGATGTATAGAATATACTTTTAATAACTATTTTAGTGTCCGTGTCTACTAATTCTATCGCCTATATCATCTCTGGGTCTGTTTCTATTGGTTGATAGTTCTCTTCATTATGGGTCATATTTTCCTGCTTCTTTGCATGCTTGGTAATTTTTAATTAGCTGAGAGACATTGTGAATTTTACCTTCTCAGATGCTGGATATTTTTGTATTGCTTTCAATGTTCTTGAGTTTTGTTCTGGGATTCAGCTAAGTTGTTTGGGAACAACTCTTTGCAAGGTGTGTGTGTAAAATAAGTTTTTTAAGTCAGGACAAGATTAGCTTTTAGTGTAGGGCTAATCAAGCTTATTGCAACTACAAAGGCCATAACCTTCTGAGTGTTCTACCCAATACTCCAAATATTAGTAGATTTTCCACTCTGGCTGGTGGGAACACAAATTAGGTCTGATCTGCATGAACTCTGGGGATGGTTGTGCCTCTTCCTTTAAGGAGTTCTTTCCCCAGTCTCCAGAAGTTTCCTAGTATGTATGAGTCCATCAGTGTTCTGCTGAGTATTTGAGGGAGAGCTTCGGCAGGTCTCTGAAGCTCTCCCTCCTTTCCACTACTCTGTCCTGTGAACTCTAGCTGCCTTGGCCCCCCATACAGACTACTAGGCTCCACCTGAGTCTCCCCTCCCAGTCTACATCCTAGAAACTCTCCCCTGTTTCCCCCTCTCAGGGATTGCTGTCCTGCACTGCCTGTTATTTGTTGCCTAAACACCATTGCTTCCTATGTTGTGTCCTGTCTTTTAATTGGTGGAGTTGAATTTGGTCCCTATAGCTCCATCTGGGCTAGAAATGGAAGTCCTGGTTCGACTTTTGGAGAAGAGAGTCCCTCCTTGCTGAATGTGAACCTTGGAGACCCAGGGATTGCTGCTGCTGCTGCTGCTGTTATTGTAGCTCCTCAAGGAGCCAGAGACTAAAGCCAACACTGCAAAACCCAGAGCCAAGGGAGGGACAGAAAGGGCATTCTGGTGATGTTGTCTGAGCCCTGAACCAGGCTGATCCAACAGACATTTTAGCTACATGAGGGTAAAAAAATCCCTTTGCTCAGGCAGATTGGGGTCAGCGTATTCTCGCGTTTGAAGTGAACAAGTCTTAGTGGTTTTCTTCTCTGTTTAAAGGTACATATGAATAATAGCATGTGCCTTTTAAACTGGGGCAAAGGTTAAAGAAAATATCTGGTATCAAAGGGCCTGTCATCCGTGCACAGAGTAGGTGCTCAGTAAAGGCTATTCCTCCGTGCTGTCCTCAGACATCTGTTTCTTCCTTGGTTCTATTAACCTGGCCTTCAAAATTGATCCAGTTCACTCTCTTGCCATCTCCCAACTCCCCTTTCTTTGCAGTAAGTAGCTGGTCTGTTCCTGGGTTTTTCTCTGAGCAGAATGAGGGCTTTACAGTTAATATCCTGCCGCCTCTGATTGCAGCTTTAAGAGGTGTAACATTTGATAAGCTCCATTTAGCTTGGCTGCGCTGCATTGTTTAAATTATTCAAAGACAGATTGCTCCCCCGCCCTCCCTTCCCCCTCCCCCAAGGATTTCTGCTCTACTGAGCCTGCCGCCTGCATGTTACCAGGAAATAAGGAAAGGGAATCAGCAGGGCAGTTTCTCACTGTAAGGCTGAAAATCAGTTCCAGCCGTTGTTCTACACCCATCACACCCCATTATTTCTTGCTAATTGCAAGCCTGGTATGCAGGTTAACTCTTTGCGAACAATACTGGCTTTGATTGCTAAGGATGGGGCTGCCCCTCCATCTCTCCCCTCCCCCTCTCCCTCTCCCTGCCCTCCATCTCTCCCACCGTCCTCAGCTGACTCCGCCTGTCTGGGATTCCAAGGCTCTCACTTTGGGAAGAGGAAATCTAAAAGAGAGCCAGTTCCCCAGGCATTCTGACAGGGTATGGAGGTGGAGGGGTTGGGGGGAGGGAGGGCTGGGCAGGTTGGGACAGAGCCTGAGCAGCCTCATATCTAGATGATGGCTGGAGCAGACAAGCCAGACTCAGCATCTGCCCCACTGCCCTGGCCAGCAGTCTCAGAAAACACTTGCTCCTCCTGACTCAGAACAAGGACGAGAGCAAGCCACAGTGCGAGGACAAGTCTCAACTGGTCAGTCACCAGAAAAGTCTGCTGTAAATAAAGTGAAAAATAGAGCTGGCTGTCAGGCACTTTGAGTGGGGAAATACTCTTTGGAGGAGCATTTATTTCACCTACAGAAGCCATTGGCCTAGATTGGGAGCTAGTCACTTAGAACAAATAAAAATAATTGTAAGAAAGGAGGCACAGCCTGCAAAGCCTGAACTATTTACTCTCTGGTCCTTTATAGAAAAAGTTTGCTGACACCGAACCTAGAGTCTTAATTAAAAGAGATTAAGGTGATGTGGCCACTAAATACAACCTACGAGCTTGTCTTAAATTGGACCCTGGGCCAGAAAAAGGGTGATAGTGAAACAACTGGTAAAATTTGAATTACACTTGCCGACTGAAGTTCTTCATTTTGATCACTGTACTGTGGTTCTGTAAGATGTTAACATTTGGGGGGTCTGGGTGTGTGGGAGTTCTTTGTACCATTTTTGCACCTCTCTTATAAGTTGGAGATTACTTTGAAAAATAGAACAAAAAAAGGTCATAAGGAGATGGAGAGTCTTCCTCCCAGAATGCCAGGACCAGTGGAAGGCAGTGCTAGGTAGAGAAGGCTTGGGGAGAGGGACACTTAGAGCCGAAGTCACACTCCTCAGAGGGCCTCAGAGTGAGCTGAGGGACCCAGATACACTAGCTGGAGGACAATGGTGTTTGGGAAGAACATGGACTGAGGAGGAAGGGAAAAGCAAGGTGGTAGAAGGATCACCACATGGCAATCCCTCCCCATTGGGCCTAAAGTTTGAGTTAAATGTATTAACCTATGAAATATAAGTATGATTAGATTTCTCGTTTAAGAAGTGAAGAAGTGCCAGCTGGCAGGAGGCTGACTGGAGCTGGCACACATGGACACAGGGGCTAAGATGGCCGTAAGGAAGTGAGGCTGGCCAGTCACAGGAATCTTAGGAAGCTACAGGGCTTACCCAGGCTGGGAACATGATCAGAGATGACCTCACCTAAGTCACCAAGGGTCAAAGAGGTCCTAAGTGCTGGACCACCCCCCAGACCCCCCAGAGCTAACCAGGGCCCCCAGCTGCTGCGCTTTGTGTCCCAGAGACTCTGGAACACAAAATGTGCATTACTTCCCTACAGGGGAGGTGACCCCCATCTGCTCCCTTGAGAATATGCAGCCCAGACTGACATCAGGACGATAAATGGGACACCAGGAAAGTCACCCCATTGAAACTCAATAATGCCCTGGTCACACACAGCCCTCCCTCAGCTATTTCCCTTCTCCAGCTATCAGAACCTGCTAACCAAACTCTGGAGGAGCCCCATTTGCTGTATGGTAAGCCACACAATTGATCTGTGGGTTATCCGCAGTTAGTAACTAGTAACAAAACAGAAAGATTCTGCCCATTGCAGAAGTATATTTAAGAAGAGAGGTTGAGCCCCGGCTGGTGTGGCTCAGTGGATTGAGTTCTGGCCTGCAAACCAAAAGGTTGCCTATTCGATTCCCAGTCAGGGTACATGCCTGGGTTGCAGGCCAGGTCCCCAGTTGGGGGTATGCAAGAGGCAACCAGTCGATGTATCTCTCACACATATCTCTCACACGTTACTCTCTCTCTCTTTCTCTCTCCCTTCCTCTCTCTCTAAAAATAAATAAGTTAAATCTTTTAAAAATGAAGAGGAAGAAGAAGAAGAAGAAGAAGAAGAAGAAGAAGAAGAAGAAGAAGAAGAAGAAGAAGAAGAAGAAGAAGAAGAAGAAGAAGAAGAAGAAGAAGAAGAAGAAGAAGAAGAAGAGAGCTTAGAAGAGGGCAGAGGATTGTCATCAGCTAGGTACAAAAATGGCCAGATTGGGCAGCTGTGGCCATGAGAATGCACCTTGCAGACCCTTGACTTTAGAGGGCTTAGCTAACCAGGGCCCCCAGCTGCTGCGCCCTGGAATCTATGGGGGCTGCTCCCAACCAATGGCCCAGTGCAGCAGAACACAAGGACAGAGTAAGGGCTGGGCCTCTGCCCAGCTCTTGCATCTGGGCAACAGAAGGACCTTTGACATTGTGGCTGCAGAGCCCCTTTGGAGGACAAAGCTGGGAGACATCCGGGTTTGCCAATCCTGCTGCTGACAAAAGCCTCAAAGAAAACTGTCCGAAGTGTCCCCCACATTGTATGAAGGGGTGAAAACTGCCAGCATAGAGGGAGAATCTTATTTCTCTGAGAAGCAGAGGGCAATACCTGGGAAACTCTAGCTCCACATGCTGTGAGGGTGTCAGAGGCACCATTTGGGAGCCCAGAGGAGAGAGCGGTCAGTCGTGATGAGGGAGGCTGATGGGGGAGGCAGTCGCCCCTGACCCCAGAGCAGTGGCCCGGAAGTGTGAGAAGACTCAGGTTCAGCTCCTTCTCACACCGAGGAAGCACAAATGGCTCCTAAAATCAAAGAGGTAACAAACCCCACAATATTCGTTCTGGAAAGGCCTGGGAGTTCTTGGAAGCCAGTTCTTGGAGTTGCTGTGTCGAAGGCAAGAAAATGGCTCAGAGAGACGTAGCGCTACCAAGTGAAGAGCTGGGATTAGAACTCATCTGATGGCACAATGCTGGTGTCCTGATACCAGCTCCATGGCTCAAATCGAGAAGGTACTCTGGGCTCCTCACCTGCAGGACTGTCAGCATTCACTTCCTTGGCTGTATTTTGGACTCAAAGCTGCCGAAGTGATGAAATCATATTTGTCTTTGTTTAAAGAGTACTTCTGATTTTTTAAAGCCTTACTTGCAGTGAGAGCTATTTTCTTTTTTTCTTTTTATAAGATTTTGTTTACTTATCTTTAGAGAGAGGAGAAGGGAGGGAGAAAGAGAGAGAGAAAGAAATATCAATGTGTGTTTGCCTCTCATGCACCCCCTATCGGGGCCCTGGCCCGCAACACAGGCATGTGCCCTGACTGGGAATCGAACTGGCGACCAGTTGGTTCACAGACTAGCGCTCAATCCACTGAGCCACACCAGCCAAGGCAGAACTATCTTCTTAATTGCAGTTCAACATGCATGTGTATGAAATATCTAAAATAAAAGTTTCACAAACTGACACCCACCTTGACTGTTTGCAATGCATTCTAGTATTTTCTCTTCCTGTTTCTACTTTTTTCTATCATTAAAAAGAAACACTGCTTACAATAGAACAAACTCTGGTTCATGGAAGACTGTGGTAACCTGGGGTTACTTTCTGGACCCAGAGGGACCCCAGAAGAGATAGCAGGTCACTAGAGAGGCTCTACTCTCAGGTGTGGCTTGAAATCATCAGGAAGCCTTTCTGAGAAGACCGGAATTACGATCTGAAGAGGTCCCCATCGCTTCCACAGGTCATCCCATTGCTGTAGGTCTAGGTCTAAAGGACTTGCCTCAGCTCAGATGCCTGTACAGCTTCTGACTACAGTTAGAGTGATTCATACTGAACGTACATGTGTTGCCTCACTAGAAATAACCTAGCAGAATAGGTAGTGTTACTCCCTTGTTCAACAGACGAGAAAAGTAAAGGTCAGAATATCTAAGTGACTTGCCCAGGATCGCCTGTGGTCAGGACCTGAGTCTTCTGATGCTCTTTCTGCTACAACCCTTCCCCAACCCCACCCCAGCATTGTGAAGGTCCTCTGTTAGAATTGGGGAAATCCTTCGATTCTGGAAACTCTCAGTCCTCTCTCTACCTTTGGAAATTTTTCTAGTTCTCAAGCTCTATCTAGACTGGGAATCTCCTTGAGTAGAAGAAATTTCTAGTCATCATATAATGGTCTCTCCAACTGACAGCTCCCCCAACAGATGCTTCCACCCAAGACAGCGTCCACAAAGTTCATGAGCAAATGTTGAAGATTTGTGCAGAGACGGTGGATGGCCGAAGAACAAATCTGAAAAAGCCACAGCGCTTCCAACTCTGCCTGGGAACTCTTTTAAACTGCTGTGGTCAGGAGCAAGTTGCAAAGTCCTCCAAGAAACTTGACCGAAAGACCCTGTGTGCTGGGGGTAAATGTTTTTATTAATTGATTGTGTTTGCAGCCTCCTAAAAATACTGCGTACCCATTGTCATCTGCCCCCGGTCCCACTGCAACAACTTCAACCCAGCCCTCCGTTTATCAGCACAACTGCATCAAGGGATCACCTCCGGCCCCATCCATCAGACAGGCCACTGTCTGAAGACATTCCCGGATTTGTTGTATTTGGGATTAAATGTGAAGGGTGGGGGTAAAATTAACGGGGTTTCTATAAATATAACTTCTCTGGCTCTTGTTAAAACTCAGGGAGGGGGGCAGGTCACAGGAAATCTCTAGTTTCAAACAGCTCTGTGTGGAGTGATCCTGTTTACTCGACATGTCTGGCCAAGATCTAACGATGCCCCATTAATACTAAATAAATAATTTCCACAGAAGCTACTTTTTTGGTCATCTTTGCCAAAATTTTTTAGAAAGGCAGCCAGCACAGAAGCCTTACATGCGTGTTTCATGTAAAAGCCACAGGGTGAGTGGAAACTACACTTCCTTATTATTTTTTAAGCTGTTTCATGACAGATAAAACTCAGCTGGTGAACCAGTCCCTACAACATGACCCAGCAGGGCTACCGTACTGGTGTGAAAGAAAAATAATCAATGACACTTGTTTGAGATGGTAAGGTGGACCTTATTCAGGAAGATGAGGGCAGGCACAGGGACACTACAACAGGGTCTTACAGTGGGAGAGAAAGAGCAGGCTCAGTTCTGAGTACAGCAGGGGTGAGTGGGAGCGTACAGTCAAGGAGACTGGGATGGTTGGGGGGGGCGGTCAGTGGATGGAAAATCACTCAGAGGAACATCAGGGGTCAGAGGGGATGTGGCTAAACAGACCTAACAAGATTCTCACTCAAGGTAGGTCAGGGTGATGAAACAGCACCTTCAGGATGGGGGAGGGTAATGAACCTGATGGAATAGCAAGGGTGATCCGATATGGAGGTAGAGGGACTGTTCAAATTAAACTGATTTAGCAGATTTTTAATTTTATTTATTTATTTATTGCCAAAAGTTGATTTACAAGGAAGTACACAGATGGGCCTGGGAGAAGGTTGAGGAGCCAAACGAAAGGTTGGTCAAGCTGAGTCTCTTGTGTCACTGGTTACCACAAAGGGTCAGTCACAAACCATCTCTCTGAAAAGCGTCTAACAAATGTATTTACCTGAGATGTCAACAGCTGGTATGCAGTGTTGTCAGATTTTTAGCATGTAAAAATACAGAATGCCCAGTTCAATTTGAATTTCAAATGAACAATGAGTAATTTTTAGCATAAGTATTTCCTCTGCAGTATTTGGGACATACTCACTCATGTTGAAAGTTATTTGTCATTTATCTGATGTTCAAATTCAATTGGCCACCCAGTATTTTATATTGCAACTCTACTGGTAAGACCCAATAGGGACAAGAATAGACAGTGATGTGATTAGAAGGGGAGGTCTGGGGACGTGTACTAGTGTGCCAGGTAAGAAGGCTTCCTTTCCAAGAACTTGCTGTGTATAAGAAAGTTCCTCTTATCCATCTATCCTTTATCTTGTTGCTAAATAAGAAAGCTCTGTGCCTTGACCGGGAGGACTGAGCAGAGCTGATATTATTGAGTGCTGACCACTTTACATTCACAGTGAGGTACCTATCATGACCCTATTGTTGCGAAACAGGAAACTGAGTGTAAGGAGATTACAAAATGTGCCCCAGTTAACCTCCAAGAAAGAGGCCACCATACCAGGTTGGGGTCAACTGATAAGGGGACATGCTCTTCCTCAGGCTACGATGTGGGCACAGGAGAGACACGGATGGATGCAAGGATGCAGAGAGATGCCCAGATGCTTGGTGCACAGAGCCAACAAAGTGAGGCCTATGCAAAGTGCTCCGAGAGCAGTCACTGGTGTCACTGGGGGAGTTCACGCAGCTTCAGGGCCCAAAGGGATTTTGGGAGGGTTAAAAACAGAAATTTGTTTCTCATAGTTCGGGAGTCTGGAAGTCCAAGACCAAGGTATCAGCAGGGTTAGTTTCCTCTGAGGCCTTTCTCCTCAGCTAGTAGATGGCCGTCTTCTCCCTGTGTCCTCACCTGGCCTTCCCTCGGTGCCTGTCTGTGTCCTACTCTTCTTTTAAAAACACTGGTCATGTTGGATTAGGACTCACCCCAATTTCCTCATTTTAATTGAATTGCCTCCTCAAAGACACTGTCTCTAAATACAGTCAGATTCTGAGGTCCCAAAAGTCAGGATTTCAGCATAGGAACTTGAGGAGGTGGGGGGCACAGATCATCCTATGACAGGAAGAGAGTGAGCTCTGTCTCTTCCAACCATCGCCCAGAAGCCATCAGATTCTCACTGGTTAACACACATGTGGACTCGGGGGCAGGAAGGGTGCATTGCCTGAGGTATGCCTTTCATCCTCACAGTAATGCTGCAGGCAGCTACTGTTATCCTAGGCGGCTGAGGTTCAGGGAGCCTCAAAACACTTGCCAAAGTTCTCATAATTCACATGAGCAAAAATTAGACTGACCCCACTGCCAGTCTTCTTCTGCATACCAACATGTGTGCCTGCAAAGTCCAATCTCCCCTGAAGGACCTGGCAGTGTCCCGCAGGGGCCTCTTGGCCTCTGTGATGCCCATCTCTTGTCTGGCAGAGCCCAGACCACACAAATGGGCCCCCACCATGCCTGAGATGTACCCGTGGAAACAACAGGTAGCTCCTGGGACACCAGAGCCTCGGGTCAATATTTACCCAGTAATTCAAGCAGGCAATAAACAGCTTACAGGTAGCATCTCACACACGTCACACAGGCTTCCTCAGCCTTTGGACAGGGCCCAGCTCCAGCAAATCTGGGCTGGGGCTGCTTTCCCTCAAGCCCAGGAAGCAGTGGCTCCCAACCTGGCTATGCAGTAAACCCCCCAAGGGAGCTTTGAAAAACCCTGGGACCCAGGCTGCCCAGACCAATGTAATCAGAGCCTCAGGCATGGGACTCAGACACCAGCATCTTATAAGGCTCCCCAGTGTGCAGCCAAGGGTGAGAAACCACTGCTATCTACAAATGTGGGAAAGGCTGCATTGTCCCTCGACCCTGAGGAGTCTGACAGTCAGCACAACACCCCCTCCCCTCCCCTCCATTTGCTCCTCTCCACCATGCCCCATACAGACAGAACATGTTCACACATGATGTATGCACACAGCCAGGCACACACCTGCAGACCCATGCATACAACTGGGACCATTTGTCCTAAGTCCGTAGGAGAAAGGTCCATAAAACGCCACCTTTAGGCTTCTCCAGGTGGGAAGACATGAGTCACAAACCCTGGTCTAACCCCTGGTCACCCAAGAATAGCCTTGTTTTCTAAGGATGATTAACATTCCACTGTATGCACACACCACATTTTGTTTATCCATTCACCCACTGATGGACACTCAGGTTGTTTCCACCTTTCAGCTATTGTGAATAATGCTGCTGTACACATTGGTATGCAAACGTCTGAGTTTCGGCTTTCAATTCTTCTGTGTATATACCTAGAAGTGGAATTGCTGGATCAAATGGTAGTTTCCTGTTTAATTTTGGGAGGAAACTTCCTACTGTTTTCCGCAATGGCTGCACCATACCCACCCGCGTGCCCAAGGGTCCCAATTGCTGCACGTCCTCACCAGCACTGATTTTCCGTTTTTCTGATGGTAGCCCTCCTACTACTTGTGGGATGGCCCCTCATTATGGTTTTGACTTGCACTTCCCTGATGACCAGTGATACTGAGCATCTTTTCACATGCTTGTTGGCCATTTATATGTCTTCTTTAGAGAAATGTGAAACTCGGGACTTTTAAGTAACTTGGTCAAGGCTGTGGAGCTGATGGTGGCAAGGTGAAGTTCACAGCCAAACATCTAACTTCAGGAACTTGCTCTTGACCACTAGCCCTGAATAACACATATAGAGCTCTTGAGATAGTGTTTCAAATGGACTGTGCTCAGTGTTAGCTATTACTACTATTAATATTACTACTATTACTGCCATTAATAATGCTACTATTACTACCATTAGTATCACTACCATTACTACCACTAATATTACTACTGTTGCCATTAGTGTTATTGCTATTATTACTGCCATGACTATGAGTATCACTGCCATCACTACCACTGCTACTACCATTAACATCACTTGCTGCTGCTGTAAGGCTTCCCAGACAGGAGTCAGCCAGGTCCGCCTCCCCGCACAGCTGCGGCCCCTACACTGTATCTGGGCTATGACTAGCATGTTTGGGGCCAAAGGAGAAAAGATCAAAGACCACCAGAGCTCTGTGATTTATTCTGTGTTTTAACATTTCTCAAAAAGTGGACTGTGGACCACTTGGATAAGAGTAACTTGGGAAGCTCGTTTCAAATTCGGGTTCCAAGCCTCCCTCTTAGATTTACTGGACCGCAATCTTGAGCTGGTGGGACGTTAGATATTTGCTGGACACAAGGCCCCAGGCAACTGTCCGCAAAGCATGACTAAGCGCCTTGGCCCACTGGTGCGGGGAGGGGCCCTGCCCACCCAAGGGCCCCAGGTAGACAATACAGCTTTTTGGTTTGGTAATAATGATCCTCCCCCACACACTCCCAAAAGGACACTGTGTCATTTACTTTTTCTTCCTGCTTTCACAAATTTCTAAATTTCTTTGGTGATCCTGTATTAATTTTATATTGAAAAATAAACATTTTTCAAAGTGGCTAGAAGTTCGGAGGTACCTTTACTCTTTTTAACAGCTGTATGGAAATATTACCCATATACAATAAACTGCACTTGTTTAAGAGTACAATTTGACGAACTGACACATATATCTATGACACCACCACCAGTCATAATAATGAGCACATTCGTCACCACACCAAATCTCCTTGTGTCCCTATGCCAAAGTGTCTGTTTTCATATTGTATGCCTTCCCACCATTGCCTCTGCTCTCATGCACTCTCCACCCCTCCCCAAGATCTTCAGCATTGGAACTGGTGGACTAGGAGGGAAAAAATGTGCAATCTTTCCTAGTGAACACCACCTTCAAAATGACCGTGATGAGCCTGCCCAGAACAACCGACCAGGTCTCAGCAGCCAGGAGTAAACCGAGCGGGCCTAGAGGAACGCAGGAGCAGCAAGAAACTCGTTGGAAAAGGAGCAGGTGAGATGGGACAGACCACCAAGGACCTTAACAGGGGCCGCTCTCTGTGCCCAGAATGCCCTTCCCTGCCATCGTCCAATTTTCAAACTCCTTTTCATCCTTCAAAACCCATTTCTCCTATGGGAAATCTCTCTTGATCTACAGCACCCTGCCTGCACCCACCTGCAATGACCTGCCATTCGTTCCCTCAGTGCTCTGGAGAAGACCCTCTGTCCACCATCCCTTAAGAGTAGAGGCCACCCATCCCTTCCAACCACCGGAGTAAATTCTGCCCACAACCAAGCCCTCGCCTCCTTTTTGAATTCACTGTGGCATTAGGCACAATCACATTGCTGCACAGTCCTCACAGCCATCCGTCTCCGGAACATTTTCATCTTCCTGAACTGAAACTCTCCACCCACTACACAGCACTTCTTCGTCTCAGCCTCCCCCATCCCCGGCAACCACCATTCTACCCAGCAACCACCATTCTGCTTTCCATCTCTATGAACTTGGCTACTCTGGGCACCTCACGTAAGTGGAAACCTGCAGTGTACACCTTTTTGTGTCTGGCTTATTTCACATAGAACGATATCTTCAGGGTGTATCCATGTCTCAGCACATTATACTTTCCTTCCTTTGTAAGACTGAGTAATACTCACTTGCCTGGATATGTTGCATTTGGTTTCCCTATCCATCCTTCGGTGGGCACCTTTGGTTATTGTGAACAATGCTGCTATGAACATGGAAGTACAGACATTTCTTTGTGACCTTGCTTTCAATTCTTCTGGGTATGTACCCCAAAGCGGATTTGCTACATCACATGGAAATTCTATATTTAATTTTGGGGGAACTGCCATACTGTTTTTCACATGGTTGCCCCACCTTATGTTCCCACCAGCAGGAAACAAGTTTCAAATTTCTTTACATCCTCACCAACACGTGTTATTTTCTGTTCACCCAGCAATGTTTTACCTCACCACAGCTCCTAATCTCTCTCTACATATGCCAGTGAAAAGTAGAAAACTTCAATCTTCCTGCATACTTTTCCTCCAGAAGTCCTCATTTCTGTGTGGTCCCTAGTGCTCAGAATTTTTCATTATATAAAATAAAATCCAGATGACAAAACTCCTGCCTCATCTCGTTTGGCTCTGGCCTATGCATGGGTGGGTCAGGCACCTGTCCAGATGCCCACCGACCCTGGGTCTCACCTCTGCAAAGGACTGAATGTGAATAAGGGCCATTGAAAGGTCTTAACCTGTACTGCTGATTTGCTTTAAAAGAAACAAAAACAAAAAGAACTCTGCTCTGCTCTGGTCACTGGTAGAACGTGGGGTTTTCACAGAGATACTCGTAAGCTTAGGTCTGGACTTTCCCCAACAGGTGAACATGCTCTGGGGACTTGATCAGCACTCAGAGGACACTGACTTGAAAACAGGGTAGGTTTATTCATTTATCATGACCAGATAGTGACAGGATGCCTGGGTCCCAGTCAGCCATCATCTTCTGGCTTAAGAAGCCAAATCAAGGTCAAAGCCAGCTTGATAGGAAAAAAGTTCATGCAAAGCGAATTTAGTATTTTAATGCATTTTTAATCCTCACCTGAATATATGTTTATTGATTTTAGAGAGAGGGGGAGGGAGGGAGAGAGAGAGAAACATCACTGTGTGAGAGGCACACCAATCAGTTGACTCCCATATGCGCCCCGACTGGGGATTGAACCCGCAGCCTTTTGGTGCGTGGGATGATGCTCCAACCAATTGAGCCAGGGCTTAAGGCAGTTTCTTAGTGTGGTAAAATCCACATAACATATGATGTACCGTCTTAACTATTTTTAAGTATACAGCTCAGTGGTACTAATTACCTTCACATTTTGGTGTAACCATCACCACCATCCACCTCCAGAACTTCTCATCTTCCCAAACTGAAACTCTCCACCCAGTAAACACTAACTCCCTGTTCCCCTTTCCCCTCATCCCCTAGCAAACCCCCCTCTGCTTTCTGCTTCTATGAGTCTGACTACTCGAGGTACTCATATTAAGTGCAGTCACGGTAGTTGTCCATCTATAGCTGGCTTCTTTCACTGAGCACATGTCTTGAAGGCTGGATTTAGGGATTTTGAGACTCTTGCACAAAGTGCTGTGTCCTGGTGACTCAGCCATCTCTGCTGATGAATCCAATGCCAACTGCCCTGAGTTACATGCCCATCAACAAACCCACCCTGGCCTATCTCCCCACGGAACACACCTCCAATAGAGCCAGGTTAGGGAACCGTCCTCTTCATCATTTCTACACATTTCCAGACCTTGCTAAAGTCCCCAAGTGTCCCCAAGTTGGGAGGATGTTGCCTGATGACAGCCGCAGGCCCCTTGATCTTATCAGGATTATACACATTCCCAAACACACACAGTGTAGTTGTTCCCTCAGGGAAGGCATCCGGATTCAGCAGCTGCCTCCGCAGGTCTGTGGGCTCTTGGTAACTTCTGCCATCAAACCGGACACCAGCTGAGACTGGCTTTACCCTGTCTTCTGCCCACTTGCTCCCTCCACTCACTGCTGTGGGAGAAGACCTCCAATTGTCTGTCATTCCTTGGAAGTTCAAGGCCACCTGTCCCTTCCAACCACCTCTTGGCTGCCCCAGGCTGCCCAGGGCAGCTCCACCCTGCCCTCCTGGGAACACGAGGCCACGGGATTGCATCAGGCACACCTTTAGACTGCAAGTGCCACATGGGCAAGGACTCTGCTGTTTGTCTTGGCTACACCTTTTCCATTAATTCCCTGCTGTCCTCATTTACGGCCCCATAAAACTACAGGGTTGGAAAGAAAGAAGCAATTGGCCGTTGGTGCTCCCTTTCCAGGGGAGAGGTTGGGAGGGGTCCTACTTTCCAAGTTCAGAAGTAAAAATGTCACCTTTCACCTAAACAAGGAAAAGAACCTAGGAGGCCCTGCTGAGCTCAACAGGCTCCCCTCCGAGCCCTGCCTTGTCTGATTCCTAAAAGACTTCAGCTGCTACCCACCCCCAGGCAAGGTCATCGTCAGGACTCCTGTACAGCTCCCACCTCATCCCATCTGCCACCCCATTCCTACCTTCGAACTCCGGGCCACCTTGGTTCCCACCATAACCCTTCACCACCACCCCAATTTCCTTCCTCGAATCCCAGACTGGGGGAGCCCTTCTCCCTTCACCAGAACCTCTCCCTGCTTCCCCAAGAAATCTCCTCTATGGGGCCTCTCTCATCATATCTGTAAGTGAAGGAGAATAGAGACTTCCTCATAATCCCCTCCTTCTTTCCTCCCAAGCACCATGTGGCACCATGGACCACCCACCCTTGCTGCTGCCCCGGGGGGCCAGCTGAGGAAGAGCCCAGGCCAGCCTGCCCTTTGGTCCCCCAGGGGACCTTCCCAGACTTCCATACCAGCTGTCACATATCCTCATCTACTCTCTGAAATACCCAGGAAACAAAACCCTCATCACCTCTCTCTGTGGTGGAAGCCTCACTTCCAGAACCAGCTCCCCACCTGCACATTGTGTAAACCACCTGCCTTTTCATCTTACTCTCAGGTTCGGTTTTTGTTTGGGTTTTTCTAAGCGAGAGAGAACCCCATTTTCATGGACATTCAGCATCACTGCCGGAGGCATCTTTTTTCCCTCCCTCCTTCATCACCTTCCTTCATAACAACTTTAAAATGTGTGCTAGACCAGGTCTCTTATAGAGCACTTCCTCTCCATTGCATGGCTCCCTCCTACCTGCATCACTGGACACATGATCCACTCCTGCCCTTGTTGAGACACTGCCCTCCCAACATCTTTTCCCACCCCTGCTCACCACTGCCGGAAAAACCTCCGCAAGACAGCACTAGAAGCCTCCACAACCTCCTTTCTCAAAAGCCCTGCATGATTCCATGTCTTCTCTAGAATCAAGCACTTGAAGCCCTGAGAACTCTGATCCCAGGCTCCCCTTCCAGAATCACCTCCACAACCTCAGTATAAGTACCTTACACCACAGCCTAGTGCACCCATCCTTTGTAGAAGGTGTACAGTCCCTCTCCTTCTCTCAGGGGAATGTGGGCTTGAATAAGGGAGAGTTTACATTTTAAAGAAGGAAGCTGTGATGCTGTATCTGATGATGGTAGGAATGATCCAGGAGAGAATGAATGGAAGAGTCATAGGAGAGGGAAGGATTGTTGGAGCCACATCTTGAACCCTGGGGAGGAAGAGGGTCCAGTACACATGCAGAGGAAGGAGTGGACTTATATAAAACCAAGGACAGCGCAGCTGTGCATGGCGGGAATGAGGGGTAGACAAGCCCAGAGACAGACAGGTGGGAAAGTGCAGGGGTGGGAGCTCGCGGACGGCTTCTGTGTTCTCAGTGCAAGAAGAAGCTGAGAGAGAGGAGGAGGTGCTGGAGACATTGGGAGAAAGAAGAAATGAAATATAGGAAGATGTCAACTATGAAAATATGTATCTACATTGTTTGCATATCTAACTCTCTGTCTACATACCAACCCACCTCTCCCTACACCAATCCTGGGCGGGGTGGGGAGAAATACATCAGAACGAATGTGAGGCTCTGTCTGAACAAAGGTTTTATGGGTGGTTCCTGTTTTCTTATTTGTATATTTTATATTTATTTTGTTTATGTTTTATAGAACTTGTGTAATGAGTGTGAATTGGTTTCAAAGCTAAAATAGAATTTTTATAATAAAAAAAGAAATTAATAATAGGTTGGTATCTGAAGCAGAACAGGATGGTGACTTTAAAGAAAAGGTTGGGAGTCTCAAACCAAGATCAACCTTGAAGTGAAATAAGTAGATTCTGACCCAAATTTGAACAGAAGGGTTTGCCTCCTCCATGGAGAA
>VMDR010001283.1:41316-135490 GCA_007922815.1 Macrotus californicus | reverse complement strand
GCCAGAGTGTGGGGGGGAGGGGGAGGCGTGGACCCCTTGCCGCCGCTGCTGCGCTCTGGCTGTGGGAACAAAGACCCTGCTGCCTGCCCCCGCCCCGTCCCGGCCCAGAGCACAGCCGTAAAGGGTGGGCACCCTGTGGAGAGCTGGGACGCGGTGCGGCGCGGAGGCTTGGTGCACCTGGGCGCTACCTCTGCAATGCCGGCACCTGCA
This sequence comes from Macrotus californicus, assembly GCA_007922815.1. Classification (NCBI taxonomy): domain Eukaryota; kingdom Metazoa; phylum Chordata; class Mammalia; order Chiroptera; family Phyllostomidae; genus Macrotus; species Macrotus californicus. The sequence goes on along the minus strand of VMDR010001283.1, from coordinate 135,280 downwards.
CCTGCCGCTCCCCCCTCCCCCCCCCCCCCCCCCCCCCCCCCCCCCCCCCCCCCCCCCCCCCCCCCCGCGTCCGCACGTGGCAGTTGTCACCAGGCATAGGTGCCAGCATCGGGGGCACTGCCTGTTGGGCGGGGCGTGGCCGTTGGAACCCCCCAGGTGGCGGATCTGGGGCGGGAGTGCAGCTTTTAGGCTGCGGTAGATACAGGAGCCTGAAGGACCAGAGAGTCTCCCTCAGGGGTGAGGGAAGTTTAAAAGCCCTGCACAATGGGTCGGAAGCCGTCTAGGCGGGGTTTGAGGCTTTATGCCCTGAGGGACTGAGCTCCCCTCCCCTGCATTGCACGTAAATGCTTCCTGTCCCCAGGACGAGTGGGTTCTGTCCCCAATTGAGGCGGAGCTGCGGCCCCCTGTGGTGGTGGTGGACTCAGGGTGGGGGCTGGGGGCCCTGCGGGCTTGGACCTGCCTGGGCCCTGTGATGCCTGAGGCGGATTGCAGGGATTGCCAGGGCCTGAGCATTATCTGGGGCAGGTATTCTTAGCAGAGAAAGGGGGGAAACACACACAAAACCAGTGCCCGAACTGCAGCTGCAGCAGAGAGATTGTGACTCGCCCAAGGTCACTGGGCGATGTGTGAGCGCACAGTGCAGAAGCTGCCCCTGATCTGGCACAGGGCCTGTGTCACCCCTGGGTTAGGGAGGGGGGAGGGAGAGGCAACTTCTAGGCCATGAAGGAGGGACTCTGGGGCTAGCTCTGTTACTCAGCCCAAGGTATTCCAGGTGGGGGTGTAGCGAGGCAGCTGGGCCTTTGGCCGCCAGCTCCTGGTGGACACCTCCACCCTAGGCTTCCGCTGCCTTTCCAGAGTCTTTGCCTTGCATCAGATTCCTTGGCTGCGCTGGACAGCCCAGCATTTGGGCCCAGGCCCTCTGAAGGGGACCAAAGGACCACATCTGAGTGTTCCAGAATCTCCCCCTGCACCAAACCCCTTGCATTTGGCTCTGCTTGCTCCCACCCCCAAGTCTTCCCAAGACCTCTCCCCCCACATATTTAATGCACCCCCTTTCTTAGTACTTAATATGTATTTCCCCAACACTTAGTCTCCCCCCCCCCCGAGGCTATTTGAAGCTGCTTTCCGTTCTTTTGCCCACTTTTCAAATCTCCCAGTGCAGCCCCCCTGCCCCTCCCCTGCATGCAGTTCACTACAGTAGCCGCACTGGCTGTGCCCTCTGCTTGCCAGTACACTAGTGACTTCTGCCGGGGTCTGCCCACCCCTCCTCACCTGTCTCGTCCAAGGGCATCTGTGGTCTTCCTCATCAGTGCCAGGCACCCCACTGGCCAGACAGACCCCGCCATCCGCCTGTCCCCCAGGACCACCAGCTGGTGATGGCATGCCTGGCCGACAGCTGCCTTCTATTTCCTCTGGGTGACACGTGGACAGGAATGGGCTTGGGCAGGGAACACCCAGGAGTGGTGTGAGAGGAGAACCCTCCTGGCCTCCTTCCTATCCACCAGTGGGCTGGGGGTTGGGGGCAGCCTTGAAGAACAACCAGATCAAGGGTAATGGTGGTTCTGGAGACACTTCTCTACGAGGCATAGGTTGGAGTTTTAGTGTTAAAGTCAGGACAGGTATGGGCACTGGCACAGGTATGGGGGGTTCTTCTCTGTCATTTATTTTTCTGCTTCTCAGACCCCTTCACTTTAGGGAAAGATCGGGCCAGGGAGTTCTGGGAGGGTCCCAGCCTGCCCTTGTCTGGGGAGGTTGAGACTTGAGACTTCCAGTGCATGTGTGTATATGGAGATTTATTTGTTTGTTTGTTTGTTTGTTTATGAGTTTTATTTTATTGAGAGACCTCCAGCATTTTGAATCTGGGCTCAGCAGCTCTGGGGAGAGAGATGTGCCGTCACTAACCTGCTGGGTGCCCTTGGCCTCCGTACCCTCAGGGCTCGCCAGAGCAGAAGGCGCTCTGGAGGCTGTTCCCTGAGGGCTGTCCCTGCCACATGGGCCATCAAAGACATGACCATTTGGGGCTGAAGAGGAGTGTGTTGCAGCTGAGGGCAGGAGACTGGCGTGCCTGAGCAAGCTCCGCACCCCTTTCCCACTCCATCCCTGTCGGAGGGGATGGAGAAGCTTGGAAGGTCCTGGCGCCCAAGGTCAGAGATGAGCCAGCCTGCCAAGGGGAAACAGAGCTCAGTCTGCAGTCTCCACCTGCCCAGCTGGTTCTGCCTCTCCCTTGTCCACTCAAACAACAGGATGTTATTGTTGATTTGGAGGCTGCTGGGGGAGCTATTATGGGGCTAGTCCCCAGGGCAGGGGTTGTTGTGACCTCCTCCAGGGGATGAGGTCACAGCTGGGGCTCCCCACGCATCAGCATTTCCAGTGGAAATCCTTGTCCCCTTGAGGACTTAAGATGTGTTCTCCTCACCTTCAGGGTAAATCCCCTGCTGAACAGGGAGGGGGCAGTTCCCAGGAGGGGAGGGGCTGAGTCCTAGGCCTGGGGAGATGAGAGAGAGGTTCTGTGATGCCCTCGGAGTTTCCTGCATGCTGTGACCCCTCTGGGGTTCTGGCCTCTTTGGGATGGGCAGATAGTGTGGTGGTCTGTTCAAGTCATAGCTGTGAGGAGAAATTGAAACCTGAAAAGTCAGGGTAAATCCTTGAGTTTCATGTTCTTTTCTATCTTTTTTTCTCACGAGCCAAAGAATGGAGGAAGTGTCTTATCGGTTTGTGGCCTGAAGGGTAGACATAGTGTTTCTGTATTTTTGACATTTGACATTTGCTGAGGCCAACCTGTGCTGGTCTGGAGGCTGTGCTTGGCGATCCAGGAATAAGAATCTAGCCAAGTTTGTAGACTTCTCAGTGTAGGTGGGAACAGGCAGGTCAACTTGTAGTCACGATGAAATGTGGCAGAGGGGGGCTGGGGGTGTTCAGGAGGTACCTAATCTAGTCTTTTCAATCAGGGAGGGCTTCCTGGAGGAGGTGGTAAGCCAGGATGGCAGGAGGAGCAGGAGCCAGCTAGGGGAGGGGAGGGAGAGGAGGAAGCACCTGGTATGACAGGACTTTAGACCCCAAAACTTGCAAGTAGGACTAGGGCGAGGAAGGGGCAGTGAGGGGGAGACATTGAGTCAGCCTTGACCTCAGGGTTCCAGGAAGGTTTCTTGCAGGAGGGAAGTCTGAGCTTAGCCGCCTCACCTTCCACGGCCAGCCCAGCAGTGGAGAGGAAGGACCCTGGCTGTCAGGGAAAGCCTCCCGTGTGTCACAGCTTCCTGATGGGAAGTTGGGCCTGGGGCCTGGAAGACCGGGGTTTTCTCCCTGACTCCTGACTGGGGATTCTCCAGCTGAGGCCTGTCCGTCAGCAGAGACTTTCCATGGAAGGGAAGGAACTCCAGCACCAACCAGGCCCTGCTTGTCAGGGGTGGGGGGTACAGGTACCTTTCCTCTGACTAGCTGCCCCTTCAGGAACCTTCACCTCCTTAGTGGGGGTGGACAACTCTGTGGCTGGGAGAAGCGGGGAGAGCTGGGCACCCTCTTATGAGGAGGGCCAGAGCCTCTCATGGGCAGGTGGGAGGTAGAGGCTCAGCCCAGGGAAGGCCGTGGCCCTCATGTTGACAGCTGTGGTCCCTGCTGACGTCCTGTCTTCTTCCCCCAGCCCCATGTCACTATTTCAGCCACGCCAGGGCTGTCTAGATGTGTCACAGGAGACTGATCACACTTCCCCTGCTTTGGTTGGCAGTTCTGGGGCTGGAAACTTCCCCTTCTCTTGATTTCCTTTTTTGGCAAAGCCCAGCTGTCCCAGAAGCCTTCCTCAGTGTGGGAGAGGAACAGGTCCTCTTAGAGCCTGGACGGCTGTGGCTCCTTATTGGCCGCCACAAAGTGGGCGTTCCCCTTCATCCCCTCCCGGCCCCTCTGGGACGAGGTAGAGGGGTTCTCCCCTCCAGTCAGCCCCCCAGCCCTTTGTTTCCCCAGCCTTGACCTGGGCCCCACTGAGTCTTCAGGACCGCCCTGGCCTCTGTGAGACCCTTCCATCCCCCTGTGTCACTGTGCTGTGAGGTCCTCCTAGCACAGAGGCAGAGCCGCCTGCCTCTTTCCCCAGCCCCACTCACCCCTTCTTCTGTACCTCCTCTCGCCACCCCTCAGCTCCCCACATTTCCCTGCCTCGGGCAGTGGCCCTGCTGGTCATGTCTCACTGCTCCCCGTTTCTCCCCCGCCCCCTCTCTCTGCCAGTGCCTTCCCACTCCAAGGAAACTTCTTGGGTAGATTCAGCCCACGCAGCCTGAGGGGATAGAGTTCCGGACACCAGGGGAAAACAGTATCAGATCAGCTGAACCAACCACAAGTTCCACAGACGCGGAAACGGAGGACAGTGATGACAGGGAATTGTCCAAGGTCACCCAGGACTGTGTCTTCTGCTGGAGCCTACCTCTGGCTCAGCTCTCGGCCTCCCTCCACTTGTCTATGTGCCATTGTGCTCTGTCCCCAGGCTTGGGGCTCCCTGAGCCCCTTTATTCCTTGGCTGGCTCAGGCTCTTCCTGTCTCAGCACTGTCTGCTCCCAGGAGCCCCACAGGCCATGACCACCTTCTCCTCGGAACCTTAGACTTGGTACAGCTCAGTGCCCCTCTTCTGGCTTTTCCTCAGGGCAACTGGGCCTCAGGGGTCTCAGGGACGGGTTGATCTGTGTGACGGCTTGGGCTAATCTGGGTTTAACCTTCACAGCAGCCTGGGATTAGGCTGATGCTGAGTGCCTCCTGCAGCCCCTGCTTCCAGTCAGGGGCTCTGGCTCTGTGCCACCCCACCTGGGGCAGCCCGCATTATGGAGTGAAGCCAGCCTCTGCCTTCGTGCCTAGGTCTGTGCTCATCCCTTCTCAGGGAGACAGGAGGCGAGGCCTGGGGTCTGCTCTTGGGCAGCACCCAGGTGCCCAGAGAGCGAGGCCTGTGGCCAGTGTCAAAGGGGGGTACCTGGAGGGGTCAGGAAGGACCCATAGATATAGCCAAGGACTGTGACGGCAGGCGAGAGCAGGAAGGGTCAGGGTGGAGTGGCACAGCTGGGGAAGACTTCCTGGGCGAGGGGGAAGAACCCAGCGAGGGCCAGGGACGGGGCGTGCGGGGGGCAGAGTGCAGCACAAAGAGCTGTCCTGCCCATGTTGTCTGTCCCTGGGCCCGAGTGAGAAAGGAAGGCCAGCGTGATAAGCTCAGCACCCTGTCAGTGGCCTGGGGACCCACACTCTAAGATGTCCCCTACCCCAGTCCTGGTCTTCCCTACTATCTCACCTGCCCCCACTTGCCCAGCCACAGCCTTGGCTTGGCCTGGGTGGCAGGGATTTGCCAGGGTTATGCAGTGAGCTGGGCACAGCTGGGGTCAGGGCCGTGTCCTCTGCTGGAACCTGCCCTGCAGAGGTCCGGGCCTCAGCTCTCGGCCTCCCTCCGCTTGTCTGTCTCGGTGGATCGAGGCAGTGTTCTGATCAGCTGAGCTCCCCGGCCAGGGTTTGTCTGACTTTGTACTTCACTTAGCATGATGCCCTCTAGGTCCATCTATGTTCTGGCAAGTGGTGAGATTCCATTCTTTTTTATGGCTGAGTAATATCCCACTGTGAGCATGCACCATGGCTTTATTGAATCACCCACTGAGGGGCACTTAGGTGGCTTCCACGTCTTGGCTGTTGTAAATAACGCTGCGGTGAACATAGAGGTGCATGTATCTTTCTGAATTACTGATTTGGATTTCTTTGGATAAATACCCAGAGATGGAGTCGCTGTGTTATAAGGCAGTTCTATTTTTAATTTTTTGAGAAACCTCCACACTCTTTTTCCACAGTGGATGCAGCATATTGCATTCCCACCAACAGTGCACAAGGGTCCCTCCACACCCAAGGGTGAGCGTTTTGGCCAGCGCTGGCTTGTGGGACGCTTGCTGGGTGTGTGTTAAAGCAGGGTCTGTGAGTCTACCCTGCCCTTCGCTATGGTCTGCCCAAGAACAGAGCCCCGAGTGTGTTCTGTTTCTGGGCAGAGATCTCAGAAGACTTACCTTCCCCATTAGTCATGCTGGTCAGCACACAGTGCTGCGCTTCCCCCGCAGGTCCACCCATGCGCCCCGTGTCAGCCTGTATACACACGCTCACTTGCGCACACTCTCCTTAGGGCATCGTGAATGAGAGGTCAGGGTTTTACTGGCCAGGAGGCCTCTGACCAGGCTGTGCCCTCTCCGGGCCTTCGTCTCCTCATTTGTATGGGAAGGGCTGACCTGAAAGCTTCCAGGGGCCCGCCCATCTGCTGAGCGCAGGGCTGCAAGCAGATTCCAGAGCTGGCCTGCCTGAGTGTCCACCCTCCCCTCCCCCACCTACAGTTGTGTGATCCTGGGCAAGTTGCTCAACTTCTCTGTGTTCCACTGCCCTTGCCTATAAAATGGGGATAATAAGAGAACCCACCGCATAAGAGTTCATTGATTATTAAATGAACTAATATATCCAAAAATCCCTTAGCACAGTGCCCGGCACATATCAGTGGGTGCTGTGGAGCTGTCAGGTCGTAGGTGGGGGTGTCACTGTCATCACCTCCTCCTTTGGCACCTCTGGTTCCTGATGCAGCCCAGCAGCCCTGGCAGCCTGGCCCCCGCCAGCTCTCCCTAACTGGCGGCCCTGGCACTGCTTCCCCCACCCACCCACCCACCAACCCACCCACCGCTGGCCCAGGCCAAGGGTGAGCTGGGGAACTTTCTGTTTCTCAGCAGTCTTCCCGTCCTGCCTCCCTCCTTCCACTCACCATCTTCTGCCCTCTCTGCCACCTCTGCCCTGGCTCTGGGCCCAAGGACAGGCCCTTCACCTCTGTCCATTGTTTCCCTTCAAGGAACCACCAGCTGACCTTGGCTTCTCTCTGGGCCCTTTAGAACTTGCTGGGCCGAAGAACAGGTGGAAGGTGGGTAGGACATGGCGTTCATCCTGGGCTTCCTGCCTTCCCCGGCCTGGCGCACCCTCTCTGCTCCAGCTGGGTCTCAGTGCCAGGCTTCCCTCCCTGGGCCTCCGAATCTGGCTTGGCTCAGCTCCTCTACGGTTTGCTTTCAACTGCCCCTTTCCTCCAAGCCTCTGCCCCAGCTGGTCTGCCCACCAGCCAAGCCTTCTGGTCCTTCGAGCACGGTAGCTCAGAGCTGGCTTGGAAGAGCCTTCGTTTTTCTGTCTGTAAAATGGGGGTGCAGACTCTTGTCTTTCTTCTTTGCAGGGTGGTTGGGGGATTTGGTGGACTCGTTGGTGTGTGGCTTCTTCTGCTGCCTCTACTTCCAGAAAGCTGCCCCTCACCTGGCCAGCACTCTCAATCACACACTGTCCAAAAATGCCCCATGAACTTAACCCCGATTGTTTTGTGATTTATCCAAGATCGATGGTGGGTCATAAAACCTAGACCTTAGCCCTGGCTGGTGTGGCTCAGTGGACTGAGCACCGGCCTATGGACTGAAAAGTCGCTGGTTCGGTTCCCGGTCAGGGTACATGCTTGGATTGTGGGCCAAGTGCCTGGGTAGGAGCATGCAAGAGGCAACCAATCGATGTATCTTTTGCACATAGATGTTTCTCTTCCTCTCTTCCTCCCTTCTTTCCCCTCTCTCTAAAAATAAATAAAATGTTTAAAAAACACAACAGAAAAAGAACCTATACCTTAGCAAGTACTAGCCCTTCCCATCCATAGTGGAGGAAAATGGAGCGGAAACTGAGGTCAGAAAGGCCCAGCCTCTGGTTACTGGTCACAGCCAACCAGTTGCCTGGCTGCCAAAGGAGCTCAAGGCTTCTTGGAGTCAGGACCGAGCCCACACGTGAGATGTCCTCCCCTCCCACCCACGGCTGACCTGAGGGGTAGGACGACGCGCCCCTCTGTTCCCTAGCTGATAAAGACCAGAGCTCCCGCTGCCTGCGAGCTAAGTACCATATCAAGGGCCTGCCACCGGTCTGGCACGTGGCTCCGTCCCTGCCAGGCAGCTATCTGGAACTCCGCCCTACCTGATGTCGAATGTCACCAGCACTGGAACAATTGCCATAGGCCCTCCTTAGCACGAGCTGGTACCCCTCTGGAAACTGGGCTTCTGGTTAGTAGTGGCTTCTCACACCTTCATCCCTGGCCGTATCAGCAGAGACAAAATCTGTAAAACATTTGTCCCTTTGCCTCCATCCATCCCAGTGCAAAGGTTTCCCTCCACTGCCCCGACGCAGCCCTGCACCCCACCTTTAGTCACTCCTTGGACTCTAAGGCTTTGTTGCTAAAGGCCCCTGGAGGTCAGCACCCTACCTGGAAGGTAGCTATGTCGGTGACTCCTGTCGGTTATCAGGTCAATGTCTCATCACCTAGTGGGGAGGGGAGCGCGGAGAGAAGGAGGTGACATAGCTTTTTGCAGATCCAGTGGCTCTCAAGAAAGTCCAGGGTGTGGTCCCAGCGGGCTAGAGCTGCGTGCTCCGGTAACCCTGAGCTGTGGCCTGTCTCTGCCCCTCCCTTCTTTGCTGTGTGCCTTGGGACAGTGACACGGCCTCTCTGGCCTCTCTGCACCCTCAGCTCAATGGCTGTTCAGATCCTTTCCCTTCCATTTTGGCCAATGGGGTGACCCAAAGGATGGAGAGGTGCAGGCGAATTACTGGGCTCCACACGGGCCTTCCTCTGCTCCCTGCCGGCTGCATGGTAGGCAAGGGTCGGAGGTGGGTGAGGGTGGGGCGCAGGTCCTGCTGGCTGCGGCTCGGCTGGGTTCCCAGCTGAAGGCCAGCCTGACTCCTTCTGAGTATCCGGATTCCTGCCGCCTCTGTGCTGACTTTTATCTCAGGGTTCCTTGAGGTCAGCATTCCTGTGAGGCCTGTTGGGTCAGAGGGTCAGGTTGAAAGGCTGTCCCTGCCCTGACCAGACTGCGGGGCCTGCCCCTGTTGTTCCCTTCAGGGACAACACCCACCCTCATTCCAGCTCCTACCTTGACCTGCCTTTGGGCTGCCCTCATTCACAGCAGTGAGGATGTGGTGACAGCACCCAGAGCGTATGAGAGAAGGGGTGAAGTTCCCCCCACCCCCCGCAGGCCCGCTTTAGGAGAGCCCACCCTATAGAAGTCTAGACTGACCGGGGCCAGTTGGCCTCTGGGACAGTGGTGGGAGGGTGGAGAGCATGAGAGGAATCAGCTCCGATCTGTTCCGACAGGGTCAGAGCTCCAGGACAACCCATCTTGGAGGCTGTGACTGGGGGAGGCTGCCTCCCACGTGCAGCCATTTTCCTGACCCTCATCCCCCCTGGGGCTGGGCCTGGGCCTGGGTCTCCCCAGTCCTGATGCTCTGAGAAGGGGGAGAGGGCTCAGAGAGGCCACGGAGCCCTGCTGGACCTGGGGCAGCCTGAGTGTGCTCTTCCTTGGCCCAGAAGGAGTGAGGATTGGAATCACATGGGGGTGGGGGGAGGGGTCTCGTAGCCAGTGCCTCTGGGGCCATGCCCATCCGTATTCCCCAAGCCCCCTCCCCTCCCTGAACTCCTGGTTATTCTGGGAGCTTTTAGCTGCCACTTAGTCAGCCACTAATGCGGCAGGCTGGGGAGTGAAGGGGGGAGACATGGTGCCAGGTGCCAGACTTGCTCCTTTTAGACATCCGATGGGATGCAGAGGGGGCGGTGCAGGCTGGGGAGTCAGGAGGTGGGGCGGTGCTAGAGGAAAGGTGGCTTTGGGGACACTGGTCCTGCTCCTAGGGAGGAGGGGCAGCACTGGAGACTGACAGGCAGTGGGTGGGTATGTCCTTGGGGGGCTGCAGCACCTACCCCGCCTCCGTCACGCACGGCCTTAGCCCATCTTCCTGATTTCTGCTTGGGCCTCTCTACCATCACGCAGTCAGCTTTCCCACCTTTGCTTGGCCTGTTTCCCCCGCCTGAAATTCTTTCTACCTGTTCCTGACCCATCTGGCTTTAATTTGCCTCCCCCATCCCTTTGGATTCATAAGGAAGCAAAAAGACACGTTTACGGATGTGGTGCTTGCTCCCTTGGCTGGGCCTTTTTGGGTGCAGACCCCTGCCTTGCTCTGCATCTGCAGAACCTCAAAGACTGACCCCTCTGTGGCCCCATGTTGGTGACATGAGGCCTCGGATCCTGGCCCAAAAGCTTGGTGCTGCCTTCACTTCCAGGCAGCCCTCCTGCCCCTGAACCCCCAGCCCCCACTCCCGTGGACCTGAACAAAGCTTTCTTTCATGTATTCATCGAGCTGCTGCCACTCCGACACTTCCCTGGCACAATCAGGCTCTTTGAGGGTTTTGGGCTATGTGGGAGCGGGGCTGGAGCTGGGGTAGAGAATGGTCCAAGTTCAGGTCCTGGGCCCAGGCTTGTGCCACACCCCCCATACATATCACCAGGTGCAGAGCAGTGAGGTGGGGAGCCTGGGGGTCAAGGGAGGCAGTGCTCCTGGGCTCCTGTGGTTATTCTGCCTCCTCTCCCCCCAGGGGCCTGAGCCAGGATGTGAGGGGCACAGGGCTTGGGCTCACAGTTCTGTGCAGGATGGTCCTGGCCCTGGTGCTGCAGTGCCCCTTCCTGCACGAGCCGCAGCAGCCCTCACTGCCCTCTGTGTCCTCAAATTCTTCATGCGCAGCTCTGGCGCCCAGACAGGTTCTCTTGGGCACTGTGGAGGCTTGCTTTGATGTGCCTGACTGGCGTCAAATTCCAGGGTGGGTTTCCCCGCAGACCTTGCTCTCCAGGGCCTGTCCACTGCCTCTCCCGTCAGACTAGACTTCCCAGGGCAGAGCTGTGACCTCAGACAAGGGCTCCATCAGGGCTCCCTCTGGTGCTTCTTTCCAGGGACCAGAGCTGCGCATGGGCTGTGGCCTTGTTGCTGGTGCTGGTAGAGGTGACTGGTGGAGATGGCTGGCGTGGCCTGAGGGTAGAGCTCCTCCCCTTTAGCCTCTGGGAGGTTCGAAGCTTCTGCCCCAGCCCAACATCTCCAGATGCAGACACACAGCTTATCCTGGCCTTTGGCTGGCTGGGAGTGTGGGCGTGGGGCTGCGGCTGCTGGCTGCCTGGGTCCCGGCTGGGCTGTGGGAGCTGAGTCAGGAAGGCCTTGTATCTTTGGGCTGCTGACCCCAGCACTGTAATTTTACCCCGGCTGGAAAGGAGGGGGAGCCTGGGGGCCTGAGCCTGGGCTGGCAGTGCCCGCCAGCACCCAGCACAGAGCTGGGCACCGGGCTCCTGCCCCGCACAGCTGGGGCTGATGGGGAGTGGGCCTCGGGGTGCAGCCAGGCTGCTGGGGCTGTTTGTCACACTCAGCTCACTAGCTCAGCACTTCTCTGTGGCCCACAGTGCTGGCTTCTCCCTACACGCTCCTGAGAACCAATACTCAGTGATGGACTGCCTCCCAGTGTGACCTTGGGCTAGATGTGTCCTCCTTGGGTGTCACTGCCAAGCCGGCTGCCCCTGAGTGTGCCGCAGCTGAGTAAACAGTGGTCAGGCTGGGTCCCTGGGTGGGGTCCCAGGCTGGATAGAGGTGGGAAGATGTGAGCTGTCCCATCTCTGGGATTTAGTCCTGCAGCCAGGACAACCTCAGCAATGTCACTGGAGATGAGATATCTTCTCCCCAGAGGTGGTAGCTGCAGACAGTTTCCTTTTCGGGTGAAATTTCCTGGGTCAGCCCTTCTGTTTAAAGGCTCAGGCCGTGCTCTGTGAAGGACCATCCTGCCTTCCTCCCCTGGGGAGGGAGGGTGGAACTTGACCCCTGGGACGAACTGGCACCTCCATGAAACTACGCCAGAGTGGGCTGGGCCAGGCCCGGGCTCTCGTTCACTGTCTGCTATTGACCGTGCGAAGTGCGCTGTAGCCCCCTGGACCTTTGCTTTTCCCTCTGTGAAGTGGGAGAGAGCGGATGTTTAGGCTCCTTTCCGGCTCCGATGTCAGCTGACTGACTCCCTGAGGAGCTGGGGTGGGCCAGGAGGGACTGAAGAGGGCTTCCTGAAGAAGAGGATGGGGTTCTGAACAGTGATTCCTGGGAACCTGGACTCTAAGTGGGTTGCTTCGAGGGCTGCTTGCTCTGCCTGAGCAGCAGAGAGCCTCCCAGAGCAGGGCTGGAGGTCCTGGTTCCTCCTGCCTGAGCCCAGCCTGTTAGGAACAGCCAAGTGTGTGTGTGGTGGGGGAGAAGCCTGTTCTCAGGGGTCCCTAAATCTGTCCCCACCCTGAGTTTGCATATTGTAGGGTAGGCCATGGCTTTGGTGTGAGGACAGCTGTTTGCCAGACCCCACCAGTGTACCCCTCACTTCCACCCATAGCTCTGAGCCCTGGCACTGCTCCAGCCCACACCTAAGCCCTTGTTGCCAGGTGGGTGCCGACATGCCTGAGAGGGAGAACGGGGTCCCCCTGTCAAGGGTCCGACCTCAAGTTTCTGCCGATTGCCTCCTCAGGCCACGCAGGGAAGGACCGGGTGGATTTTGGCTCAGCAGAGCCGCACACCGTGCTTTTCCACGAGCCAGGCAGCGACTCCGTGTGGGTGGGTGCCCGTGGCAAAGTCTATCTCTTCAACTTCCCCGAGGGCAAGAACGCCTCTGTGCGCATGGTGAGCCTGGAACCCGCACTGCCCTTCCCACAGTTTCTCCCTCTCTCTCTTCTGGCCTTGGTGAGGGGCCTCAGGGAATTTGGGGGAGGGAACTGGCATCTCTTCCTAAACCAGTCCACCCCCCCATTATATCCCATAGGTGTCCCTGGGGGAGGCTCCCTAAAGGTAGTCCCAGTGTGCGAGGCGAGGGTGTTGGGCAGTATGGAGAAAGCCCAGAGCTCACCCTTCCGGCCTGGTGGGCTGCGCGGGTGGGGCAGGCCGGCGTGGAAGTCGAGCCCCAGAACCCCAGGGCCGTCGTCTTCTGAGATCGGCTCTGGGCTGGCCCCTGAGCTCTGGGCTTGACTCTGGGTGGCAGGCCCAGTGGCCTGTGTGGTGAGCCCTTCACCCTCTCGGAGCCCTCGTTGCTCACGTGCACTATCAAGAGGGCTTGTCCAGAGGGTGCATGGAAAGCACCTGCAGGGCCTCTGACCCCTGACAGGGTAGACTAACGCTTCCTGCCTTCCCCCCAAGGTGAACATTGGCTCCACGAAGGGATCCTGCCTGGACAAGCGGGTGAGTGGGAGAGGGCAAGTGCAGAGGGGAGGCGGGGCTCCTTGGAAGAGGGATGGGGGTCCAGAAGAATCTGAGGGAAGCATGGCGCTGCTTTGGGAGCCCCAGTCTAGGAGGAAAGAGGCAGGCCTGCCTTAGGGTTCCCAGTCTATGTGGGAGACACACTCCTTCTCTGCGGCCCCTGTGTCCTTCCTCTGTTCTTGGGGGGCTGGGGTCAGCTGCACCTGCTCTGGACTCTCCTTAAAGGCTGCCTTCCTCTGTGCTCAGTGTACTGATGCATTCTTCCCCAGGACTAAGGGTTCTAGCTGTAGGGCCTCCAGCCAACGTCTCTTCTCCCACTTCTTCCGGGCAGGACTGTGAGAACTACATAACACTCCTGAAGAGGCAGGGCGAGGGACTGCTGGCCTGCGGCACCAACGCCCGGCGCCCCAGCTGCTGGAGCCTGGTGAGAAGGCCCTTACCCACATGCCTGGTCAGCTGTCCTTGCCTGGGTGGGCTTCTGTCCCCCAGCGTGGGAAGGAGGTGGAGGACTCAAAGGCTGGTCTCACCTCATATAGAATACTTGGGAGAATGAGGATCCTGGCTGGCAGGCTGGCGCCCATGGGAGGCTGTGGTCATTGGGTTACGAGCCTGTCTGACCCCCTTGATCTCCCCCAGGTGAATGGCACTGTGGAGTCGCTTGGTGAGAGGAGAGGTTATGCCCCCTTCAGCCCGGATGAGAACTCCTTGGTTCTGTTTGATGGTAGGGCTGTGGCTAGAGCAGAAGGGCCCCCAGCATGCTACTGCCCTGGGCTGGGGGAGGGTGGTCAGCTCATGTCTGGTGGCCCCGGCCCAGGAGAGGGACTGCCAGGAGCTGTCTGCCCTTACCCGTGCCCCTCCCACCATGCCCAGGGGATGAGGTGTACTCTACAATCCGGAAGCAAGAATACAATGGGAAGATCCCTCGGTTCCGCCGCATCCAGGGCGAGATCGAGCTGTATACCAGCGACACCGTCATGCAGAGTGAGTCGGGGGCCTGCTGGGTGGGGTGGACACGGCATGAACGCCCAGGGCGGCAGACAGGGTTCTTATGTTCCCTGGGAGGGCTCCCCCAGGGCTGCTGAGGCCACAGGCCAATCTGGAAAGTGGGACTTGGGACAGGACTGAGCAGCCAGAGCTGAGAGGTTGGCCTGGCAAGGAGCAGGGGGACGCAGAGGCGAAGACTCAGAGGCAGGACTGACCCAACAGACGCTGGTAACAACAAAACCGAGGAAGTCCCAAACCCAGGGCGGGGTCCTGGGGAGCCACACTATCCCTCTGCTGAGCTCATGTGGGGGCAACACCCCTTCCCTGCTCATTAGGGTTCTGCCAATTAGGCAGAAGTGACATAGAGGCCCCCAGGGACCTTCCCCAGTCCCTGTGCATGATGTCATTGCCCCTGGGCTGATGACATCTTTGCAGGAGAAGGGCAAAACAGGTGTGGGGTGGGGTGCAGAGTCTCAGGCCCCTTGGGGTGTTGGGCCTGATGTACTGAGTTCTATTCCAGGTCTGATATGTTCCAGATTTGTTTGTGCAGAGTGGGGGTGTGTGTGCCAGGTTGGAATGGGTCCCCTGAGAAGGCCTCCCAGGTTGACAGCAGTTTGCACGTGTCTCTGGCAGACCCGCAGTTCATTAAGGCCACCATCGTGCACCAAGACCAGGCCTACGATGACAAAATCTACTACTTCTTCCGTGAGGACAACCCTGACAAGAATCCTGAGGCCCCTCTCAATGTGTCCCGCGTGGCCCAGCTCTGCAGGGTGAGTGGGTGGCTGAGTGGGCAAGAGTGTGTCTGTGTGTGAATAGGCATGAGTGAGTGTGTGAGTGCCTGTGTGCAAATGTGCACGTGTGTTTGTGTGAAGGAGTGTGAGTGATTCTTTGTATGGGATTGTGGGAGTAAATATATGTGTGCAAGAGTGTGCATCCATCTGTGAGTGAGTAGTGATGGTTGGGCTCACGTGCGTGTATGACAGTGTGCAAGTGTGTAGTTGTCTGAGCGTGTGTATGAGTGCGTGTGAGGATAAAAGTATGTTTGCATGTGTGTGTTTCACCAGTGTGAAGGTTTGGCACATGCAAACGTGTGTCCTGCATGTACGTGCTTGTGTGAGTGGGCAAACGTGTGTCTGAGTCCGTCTGCTCTGTGGGGGTGCCCAGCACCCTCACCCCGCGGGTCCTCACTGCTGGGCCAGAGTCATGGGGTGCCTCTGCCCGGTCCCCTGGCAAGTCCCCACCCCTTCAGAACCCACCTTCCTCCTCCGAAGCCTAGGTGCTGGCATTCCTGGTGCCAGGTGCCCAGCGGGTGCTGAGGGGCCTCCTTTCCCCTCCACCCTTTCAGGGGGACCAGGGCGGTGAGAGCTCCTTGTCGGTCTCCAAATGGAACACCTTCCTGAAAGCCATGCTGGTGTGCAGCGACCCCACCACCAACAAGAACTTCAACAGGCTGCAGGACGTCTTCCTGCTCCCCGACCCTGATGGCAAGTGGAGGGACACTAGGGTCTATGGCGTTTTCTCCAACCCCTGGTGAGTGACCCTTGTCTTGGGGCTGGCCTGGCATTAGTTAGGTGTCCAGTAAGGATTGGAGGGCTTGGGCCCTGCTGAGGGATGGCTCATGTGGCATGAGCAGGGACCCCTGACTCCAGGGCCAGGGCTGTTGCTGGGACTGGGCTGGGGGCACAGCCAGTGCTCAGGGAGATGTCTGTGCTGGTGTGTTTCTGCGTCTGCACCCACTGTGTGTGTGCTCCCACTGTGTGCGTGCTCATGGCCATGCCTGTGTGTCAGCTGTGTGCTCAGAGTGGGTATGACCGGGGGAGAGGCTGTTGAGTGAGGTGCTGGGTGCTGTCACGCCTGTTCAGGCACTGCCTGCCTCTGGTCATTCACACCTCTTAATCACCCACCTTGATTGCAAACAAGGCCCGCAAAAGTGTTGGGTGTATGGGGGGGAGGGGCAGGATAAGGAAGCCCAGACCCTGCTCTGTGGCTCCCACATGGGTGGGCCCATCTGGGCTACAGGGGGAGTGGGGTCTACAACCTTGGGAATCAGCAGCCTGCAGCTGTGCCCAGAGAGGCAGGGGATTTGCCCAAAGGGGATGCACATGGGGCGTCCCTCTGCCCTGGGGCTGGCCTCTGAACCCCGTCATCCCATTGACAGATGTGGTTTCAGACAGAAATTCGGTGGAACTTCACTTCCCTCCGGCTTGCAATGGTGTTTGACAGCTCCTAGGCACTGGGCTTGGCCCCCAGGATAGTCCCTGTCTTCACTGGAGGCTGGGCAGCTTGGTTGAAAGGCTGTGGTTGTGCCCTGTGTGGTGCTGGGCTGGCCTGGGCGAGTGGAGGTGGGGGGTTCTGGGCCCTCACTGAGGTGGTCTCTGTGTCCCGCAGGAACTACTCGGCTGTCTGTGTATATTCCCTTGGTGACATCGACAGGGTCTTCCGCACTTCCTCACTCAAGGGCTACCACACAGGCCTTCCTACCCCTCGGCCTGGCAAGGTGAGCAGTGAGTGATGTCCGCTACCCCGCCCCACTTCCCGGCCACCCACTGACCTGGGCCTGCTCTTTTTGCCCAGTGCCTCCCAGACCGGAAGCCGATACCCACAGAGACCTTCCAGGTGGCTGACAGTCACCCCGAGGTAGCGCAGAGGGTGGAGCCCATGGGACCTCTGAAGACACCACTGTTTCACTCTAAGTACCACTACCAGAAAGTAGTCGTCCACCGCATGCATGCCAGCCGTGGGAAGACCTTCCACGTGCTTTACCTAACCACAGGTGAGGGACTAACCGTGACCCCCAGTCTGCCTTGTAAAAGTGGATATGAAAGGTATAAAAAATAATATAATTAACATATGGTTGGATCTTTATACCTGGAAAGAAGAACTGAGTGACTAGGAGCTGTCGGGAGTTAGTACGTGTAGCTGTAGAAGAATCAGGCAGGAGGGCTTCCTAGAGGAGGTGGGGGCAGAGGGAAGAGAGAAAGGCATCCGAGGGTGGGGGAAGAGGCAGAAACACAGCGAATCTTAGCACAGCCAGGTGTCTCCTGATGTCTCTGACTCACGGGGACGGGATGGGAGAAGCCAGGAGGAAGGGTCTGGCCACTGGGTGTCCTGTGGGCCTCTGCTAGGCAGGGTGAGGAAGTTGGACCCTCTCCCTGTCTTTGGGATTGTGCAGGTGAGAGGGGACATTTAATGTGGGATGCAAAGAATTTAGTCAGACATGAGGGGGTATTTTCAGATGGCGGAGCCTTTGCAGTCTTGCAGAGGACAGCAGGGGCACCTCCTCTTCCCTGGGGGAACAGGGTCTTGCTGGCCATAGAAGCTGGGTGGAATGCCCTGGGAGATGTCCCTGCCTTCCAGGAAGCCACTGGCCATGGAGGAGCCAGCCCTCAGCTGGGTTTATGGCAGCTTCCTGGCCCCAGCTGGGGGCAAAAGGGACTCCTAGGGGTGGACGTGGAGATCAGCATAGGCAGGCCACAGGTTTTCCCTGAGACCAGGTGGGCAGTGGTGCCATCAGAAAAGGCAGTGTCTCACCCAGGTGCTAGCACCTTTGGGACCACACAGTCCAGGCCTCAGGCAACTACCCCTCCTCCCATGTGACTTCCTGCTGTTGCTTCACCTTGGGGTTTTCTCAGAGTCACAGTGGCCTCATCGGTTCCCACGGAGCAAGGCCTGGTTTCTGGGCCCTAAGATTGTACCTCTTTACTCTTCCATAAGTCTTGCTGCACCATGGGTCCTTGTCTGTGCCCTGCTCCAGCAGTGGCTGGCCTGGCCGTTGCGGCCAGCCAGGGGACAGCAGGGCACGGCAGGGCACTGGGGTGCAGGAGAGGAGAGGTCACACGACGGGGAACTGGGAGCAGGAGCCAGGACAGGCTTGGGACTGGGCCAAAGAACTGTGGGCTCCCTTCCTGCAGACCTGGGAGGTGGGCGCACTTGAGCGATGAGGGCACTTGTCTCGGTCCCCCCGGAGGGCCATCAGAGCCACATCGGAGCCACTCCATTTAGGTCTGCAGCATAAAAAACGGGCCAGATAAGAAACCAAGTTTCCTGAGCTCTCTGCCGAGAATGAGAAGCTCTTACAGCTGGGAGGGGCTATGGGCGGCTGTCACTGGGCTGCTGTGGAAGGAGGTGAAGGGCAGTAGCGGGTCTGGGAGCTTGTCAGGCCAAAGAAGCATCGGGCCACATTCCAGAGCCTGTGACGGGGAACAGAACTGAAGGAACCGGCCCGGGCAGGTGACCATCTCATCATCTGACTGGTTTTTTGGGGCAAGTGATGCCCTGGGGAATTGGGAGGGAGGGAGAGGGAGGCAGGCTATTCTAGAAACTAGGACAGCGGATGGTGTGGGATTGGGAGGACTAGGGGCCAGGATGCTCGTTAGACCCCGGACAGTGCCCTCAGAGGTGGGCAGCCTTGTGTGCGACCTTGGGGATCCCAATGGAGAATCTAAGGTTCTTTTCAGATTTAAGATTTCATAAAGATTTAAAAGTCCCCTTAGACTAAATGTTAGGCAGAGTCCTGGATTAGATCCTGGGACAGACAAAGGACACTCGGGGGGAAAACCACGACACCCCAGGAAAGCCTGTTGCTGAGTTAGCAGCCCTGCACCGCTCCGTGGTGGCATGCACTGCAGCTGCATGAGGTGCCAGCACTGGGGGGACAGCAAGTGGTGTTGGGAACTCTCTGTGCTGTCTTTGCATTTCTCAGTAAATCTGAAATGACTCCAAAATAAAAAGTGCATTTAAAGAAACCATCCCCGAAGAGCCCAGGAGGCAGGGGAGTTATGGAAGAAGCTGAGGGAGGGGGTTCTGACACCTCTGGGGTGCAGTCACCAGTTGTGTGACCGTGAGACAATTGCTCGGCCTTTCTGAGCCTCGTTGCCTTATCCGGGGAGTGGGGAAGGCAACACGCACGGCCAGGGCCGTGGGGAGATGAGGGAAGGCTGATGCCTGTGGGGTCAGCTCAGGGACTGGTGTCGGGACTGCTGGTCCTGTGCTGCCAGCCCCTCTGGGCCAGCCTCGGGAGCTTCCTGGGCTGCCCTCTGCTGCCGCCACGCTGCCCCGCCCTGCGACCCTTGCCTGAGCCACGACGTCCCAGCCCTCCCCACCCACGTCTTTCCTGGTTGGCCCTGCCCAGAGAGAGGCTGCCTGTCTCTAAGGTAGAATGCCTGCTGACCCTCCGCCTACCACCCATAGACAGGGGCACCATCCACAAGGTGGCGGAGTCAGGACCCAGCCAGGTCTTCAACATCGTGGAGATCCATCCCTTCCGCCGCGCAGCCGCCATCCAGGACATGTCACTGGACCCTGACCGGGTGAGCCTCCTCATGCCCTGTCCTGTGAGGCTACCCAGAGATGGCCAGCTGAGGACAGAGCCCCTTTGCATATAATTCACAGGTCCTTTTCAGAGCTTCTGGGCCCTAGGGCCTACCAGGCAGCTGGCCGTGGCCTGAGGGTTTAGAACTGTGTTGGGGCAGGGGCCCTGGCCTGACCTACTCTCTCCTTCCAGAGGAAACTGTATGTGAGCTCCCAATGGGAGGTGAGCCAGGTGCCCCTGGACCTGTGTGACATCTATGGTGGGGGCTGCCATGGCTGCCTCATGGCCCAAGACCCATACTGTGGCTGGCACCAGGGCCACTGTGTCTCCATCTACAGCTCCCAAAGGTATGTTGGCCGGGATCCCTTGTCCGTGGGAGAAGGCAGAAGCAGGAGTGGACATGGTGTGGACAGGCCACAGGAGGCGCTAGTGCTGGGTGCTGGGCCACTCTGGCCAGACCCTCCTCTTGGTGGACACAGTGGCGAATACTGGTTAGGGGGTGAGGACAGGGAAGGGCCAGGTCTGTGGCCCCGTCTACTTAGCCTCTCTCTTCCCACCTCCAGGTCAGTGCTGCAGTCTACTGATCCCGATGAGCCGCACAAAGAGTGCCCTAACCCAAAGCCAGGTACCTGATCTAGCCCTGCCCAGGGCCCCAGTCTACTGAGGGTGGTACGCCGTGTCCCGACTGCCCTGTCTGAGGGGAACATGGTCTATTCCTGGGGGCCCCGGATAGTCCTGCGGAGCGAGCCTCCTTGATGTGGGGTAGTTGTAAGAGGGGTGAGGTGAGGGAGGCAGGGGAGAGTAAGGAGACTGGGTGCTGGTTTCCTCGAGTTCATTTAGAAACCTTGGCCTTGGAGGCCTGGTTGGGGGGTGGGGGAGGCACAGGACATAGCCTGCCCTGGGAACCCTCAGCCGCTCCTCACAGCTGCCTGCCCATCCCCCCCAGATAAGGCCCCACTGCAGAAGGTCTCCCTAGCCCGGAACTCCCGCTACTACCTGAGCTGCCCCATGGAGTCCCTCCATGCCACCTACTGGTGGCGCCACGGTGAGAAGGTGGAGCAGAGCTGCGAACCCGGCCACCAGAGCCCCAACTGCGTCCTGTTCATCGAGAACCTCACTGACGGCCACTATGGCCACTACTTCTGCGAGGCCAAGGAGGGCTCCTACCTCCGTGAGGCCCAGCACTGGCAGCTGCTGTCTGAGGACGAGGCCAAGGCCGAGCACCTGCTGGGCCGTGCCCATGCTCTTCTGAACTCTCTCTGGCTGGGGGTCCTGCCGACACTCGCTCTGGGCCTGCTGGCTCATTAGGACCCCCTGGGGCTGGGCATGTTGCAGGCTTCTGCAGTCCCAGGGCACTAGGAGAGTCTTACACCCAGAGCCACTTGGCTAGGGATTCCTTGCCCACCACGGCTCGCAGGGGGGGCGCGCAGCTCAGCAGGGCACAGCAGGCCTGGAGATGGCCAGCCGCGGGCAGCTGCTGGGCCGGGGCGGGGCGGCGGCGGGGGCTGGAGAAGGAAGGTGCCAACTATGAAGCTGGGACATCAATGGCGCAAGACTTATCTTCTGCAGACTTCAAAAACTCCCTCTTGAACTTGAATAAATGCAGGGATGCTCCTGGCCCTATAGCCGTGGCTAGAGAGGGGTTGGGAAAGGGGAGCTGGGATCCCCCTTCTGGACTCTCTACACTCAGATTGCCCCTCACCCTCCCTCCTGCCACTGCAGGGAGTGGCTGGTGTTCCTGCAGGCCCAGGGCTGCCCTCTCTGGCCCCCTCACCAGCCCTGGGTCCCACTAAGGCAGCCTCCTTGCATGTTTATTGAAGGATGTTTGCTTTCCGGACAGGAGGACGGAAAAAGCTCTATTTTTATGTTAGGCTTATTTCATGTATAGCTACTTCTGACTGCATCTGTATGAAAATACCAAAACTACACACTTGGGGTGGGGTGGGAAAGGGAGGGGCTGGGAAGGGATGGGTCATGGGGAGTCCCAGTCTGAGGCTCTTAGGCATGGGATAAGAGTCGAGGGACATGGCATGAGTTCGAGAAGATGGCATGAGCTGGCTCTGCCCCCGGAGCTCAGGCTGAGGGGGATATTTTCCAAGCCCCCCTGTTGGTTATGGGAGGGGGTGGGGTGAGGGAGACGGGGGAAATGAAGTAAAAAACTGAATCCTAGGTTCACACATTCATTTAGAAGGAGTCCAGTTCTCGGGGAGGTTTCAGGACTCTGCCCTTGGCATTGGGGGTTGGGGGTGGGGGGGCCCTCCCCCCCCCCCTCAGCCCCCTTCCCCAGGGGCTGTTCTTCCATGCTCCCAGCCTCCCACCTTCAGCTCAGGACATGTTATAACCAAGGCTAAACTGTGAATTCCTGTTGGGACAGCCTGGGCCGAGCTCTCCAGCCCTGTCCGTGGATTTCAGCAGAGAGCTGGGCCTTCTCTGGTGTGTCTGGCCAGCCTGGGGCAGGGCCTGGGGTTGGTGGCCTTCCAGCTTTGGCCCCTGCATCTCTTTTCAATGCACTTTAATGATGTAACATATTACTAATAAACAAGCTATTTATTTACCTGTGCCTGCTCCTTCCCTTCAGAGCCATTCTGGTTGGGCGAGGGCTCCTGCGTGTGGCTCTGCACGTCCCGCCTGTGGGAGCATTGCCCTGCCTCTCACTGGCCCTCTTCTCAGAGGCTTGGAGGGGAAGGCCCCGCAGGAGGGCTCCTGGCTAGGGAGAGGCAGGACCCCGGTGCTCCTGAGCAGCGCCTGCTGGGCCTTTGACTCCCACCCGCTCTGCTGGCCACAGCAGGAGCTGGCCTTCCTCTTTCCAAGCCTCCACCTCCCACACTTCCCTGGGAGGCCTGGCCTTGCTAGAAACGGCCCCAGGCTTCCCTGCTTCCAAGGGTCCCCATCTAGGGGTAAGCTAATCAAACAGGAGCCCATGGGATAAACCTGTGGCGACAGAGGTGTGTATACAGGAAGCTGGGGTGGGGGGCTGAAGGGGTGCCTGAGTGGGGGTAAAGCGCTGACTCTGGGCTGGCCCACCAGGTGGGACAGGTGTTGGTCTGCATGCAGAAGGGACAGTGGGCAGGGCTTGTGTGCTCCCCTGGAGCCTGACTGTTCAGCCCCAGGGCAGTGACAGGGCTAGGGTGGAATTTGTGACTTAGAAGCTCCAAAATTCCCTCAAAGATAAAGCAAATAGATCTCAGACCCCAGAGGGGTGTGTGAAAAGGAGCCCCTGAAGCTGAGATGGGAGATTGGGAAGGGAGTTAGAGACGGTCCAGGGGTGTGGGTGGGTAGGACTAGGGATGGAGGTTGGGGCAGGTGGGGGGATTGGAGAGGAGCCCTGATGTCCTCCAGAGGCCTCCCCCCATCTCTCCCCTCCCTTTTCCCTTCTCACCTGCCCCTTGCTGCAGGGACCCTTGCCTTTGGGGGTTTGCTGGGAGGTTTTCCTGAGCAATAACTGCTGGAGAGGGGATGTGGCAGTGGAACTTGGGACAGCTCTGAGTCTGAGCCCAGCATCTGGGTGGCGCTGGCAGACCCCATGAGGCGGGAATCACCCTCACCCACTATACCCCCCCTGTGATATCCTGGGCCAGCCCCACGCTGAGGACTGTGCCTGGTCCCTTCCTGTCCACATCCAGCCTTTCTAGGGTGACCAAGGTGGCAGCAGGTGCTGGGGCCGGGAGCCTGGGAATTTGGGATGAGCTCTGGGCAGACTCAGAGCCTCTGTCACCTTTTGTGATCCTGGGCAGGCCTTGCCTTTCCTAAGCCTCACTCTCCTTGGGCTTCTGGAGGGCCCTGCTGGTGCACTGTCCTAGGGTATAAGACCAGTTTACTCTGTCTTAGAAGGAGCTCAGAGCCTATGTCTTGGCCCCATGTGTCCGTTTTCCCAGCCAAGCAACAGCAGAAGTACAGGGGCTTTCCAGCCCCCCACCCCCCCGCCCCCAGCAAACCCCTCTCAATGGAAAGGGCAGGAGGAGTGGGTTTCAGGAGTAGCTGGTAAGGAAAGTGAGGGCTCAAGCTCTGGCCTGCCTGGATTGCTGGGTGACCTCCTGTGAGGTCTGTGCCTTCTCTAGACCTCAGCAGGCCCCTCTTTCCTGCAGGGATGCTTTTGGTGCCCTGTGGGCCTAAGGCAGGGAACTTGAGGGACAGAACACACTCCTTTGTCTGTACGGAGGCACCAGGAAAGGCCAGACTGGCAGGCGGGTGGGAAGCCGTGTGCATGGAAGCATGAAATGAGCCCTTGTAAATCCATGTGAATGAACCAGCAGAGCGGCCGGCCAAGCACAAAGCTCCCTCCCTCTGGCTTTCCCCTGATGCACAAGTAGCGCAGAGGGCCTGGCGGGGCGATGGGTGCAAGGCCATTAGGCTGGGACTGGGGGCATAAAGATCCACACAATATGGCACCAATTTTCGCTTCTTGGGGTCAGGCTGGGGCTGGGGTACCAGCCCAGCTATGTGCCCTCTGCCTTGTGCATTACCCCCCAGAGGAGAGGTAGGGGTGCAAAAGAGGGAGCAAGACTGAAAATTCAAAGCTCAGCTCTCCTGGGGAAGCCAGCAGGACACGGGAAACTGCTTCATGTCTCCCTCCCTTTCATGAATCTAAAGGGCCACTAAGGTTTGCCCCAGGCACGTCCATGTCTTGCTACCCTATCTCCCTTGGGGAAAGGCCTTCTCTCTCTCCCCACCCTCACAACCCTTAAACAGCTCCTTCCATGTGCAGACCTGCTGTCCTGAGCCAGCACTCACAGTCCCACACACCCTGTTCCCTCTGTCTTGTCTCCCCTCAGTCCTCCGGCTGCCTTTGCTCAAAACGCTCTGCACCATCGCTCCTGTGAGTCTTCCCCTGGGATGCCAGGAGTAGGGTGTTCCCAGGCAGAAGTTCCAGAATGACCTTGAATTCTTCAGGGGAGTCCTGGACACACCTGCCTACCCCCCATGCCTGTCTGTCTCAGTCCTGAGCTAAGGGGGCAGGGGAGTAGATGGAGCTTTATGGCCGGTGCACCTGGAATCAGGCCCTGGGCTGGCGAGGGAAGGCACAGCCCCTTCCCTCAAGACCCTCACAGCCTGGCAGCAGAGGCAGATGTGGGGCTGCATGGTGATCATCTCATCTATGTGATGGTCTTAGGTGGGAGGGTACCCAACTCGGGGGGATCAGGGAGAGCGCTGGTGGGCCTTAGAGGCTGAGTTCCCCAGGCACAGAGGTCACTGAAGAACAGAGGAGGGAATAGCGGTTGCCTCAGCCTGGGGCTGTGCGAGTGCCTGGAATGTCGTGGGCGTGGTGGGAAGAACGGAGGTCCAGGAAGGCAGAGGGACTTTTGCTCTCAGCAGCAGCTCTAGCACTTAGCCCGCACCTGTGCGCCCTCCTCTCCGTTCTTTCAACGTTGTTTCTGTCCAAAGTGTTTTTGTGAAAGATGAATTGTTAACTGATATGTAACCTGTTGCTACACAGCACATTTGTGTAAAAGTTCCAGGAACTAATGTCAAAGGAAGCTGAGCCCAGTCACTGGACGTACCAGCTGCAGGAGACTCGCGGACCTTGAACCATAAAAACCAGACCTCTGCTTGACCGGTGTCGATGTAACCCCCAGAGTGCACTGTACTGACTTCCGCATGCACATGTTGTGCTCCCCCTCCCCCTAACAAAAACCCCTGCCCGCGCGGAGGTACGGAGGTGGTCTTTAGGGTGGAGGTCCGCCGTCTTCTCCGGCTGGCACCGGTTGACCGTTTTCCTTCCACCAGCACCTGTCTCTCCAGTCCTGGCTTTCGAAGAGGCAGGCAACCAAACCCGAGTTCGGTGCCACTCGGAGTGCATTCTTGTTGAGTGAATGAATGATATGAAAGAGGAGGGAGTATCTGGAAGTGGGGTCGAATGAGTTTGTCTGTGCCAGCTCCTGGGAGCACGGGCTGCAGATCTTTACTGCCAGCTATCGGGAGCCATTAAAGGGTTTTGAGCAGTGGTGGGTGGGTGATGACGACAATGACAATGTGGATGATGGGGTCCTGAGCCCCAGCTTTTCTTGTACCTCCTCCTTGCTGCCGCACTGCAGGCTCACCCCTCCCACATCCCCAGGCATTTCTGGCTGCCTCCACAGCCCAATTTTAGCCTCATTGTCTGGAAAAACAAATGGATATTCTGGGCTGGGCCATTTCAGCAAGGGCTCTGGCCAGGAGGTCTGCGGATGTGGGCTGGTGGGAGGAAGCTAGGGCGGTTTAACATAGGCTCAGGAAACACTTTTGTGCTGGTGTTGGTTAGCACTGGGAAAAGAGGCCTTGGGGAAAAACAAAAACAAGCCCTGCGTTCCCAGGTGACCGAAAGAACGCAGGACCGCGTCCAGAGGCCCTTGCTCTGTCAGTGTGACGGTGACTTTCTGGAGGGTGGCGCCCATGTCAGAACTGCTGGACCCACACCTGCCTGGTAGTTTTCTCAGGCTGGGCAGAAGGAGCAGGGCCTAGGTGGAAAGCACGTGCCTGGGGTTGGACCTATAACACCGGGGTGGATGCATGGCCTGCAGCTTCATCCAGCGCCCAGACTGGTCCATGCCTGCAGCAGAACTCACTGCTCAACTGACCTTTCTCCCGAGTGCAGACGAGCAATTTCCTCTGGAACCGTGTTCTCCAAGGGCTGCTGAGCTCTTGCAGTGGGGCTCATCTGAGCTGAGGTGCACTGTAAGTGTAAGATGTACTGGACTTTTGAAGATGTAATGGAAAAAGAATTTACCTTATCAATAAATGGTTATGTTGATTATATGTGGAAATTTAAATGTTTTAGATATATTGGGTTAAATAAACTATATTGTAAATGTTAAATTCACTTGTTTCTTTCCCTTCTATTTAATGTGACTGCCAGGACATTTAAAGCTGTGTGGCTCACATATATTTCTATTGGCCACCCCACCAGGGCAGAAAGTTTTGTCTTTTTTGTTCATAGCTAAATCTCCAGCACGTAAATAGTGCCTGGAACATAGTAGGTGCTCAGTAATTATTTGTGGAATTAATGAATGAATTCTTATTCTCTCTTGGGGGAGCCCGCACGAATTGGTCGAGTGGACTGGAGTTGCTGCCTGAGCCTCTGCAGTGGCCCCAGCTCGGTGCCGAAATCCCTGCGTCTGCGTCTGATTTTAGAGCTGGTCTTGCCATCTCGGGACTCTCATGACACCCGGGAGGTGGGCAGCTGGAGGTGGACTTGGGCGAATGAGCTGCTCCCCTAAGGGTCCTCTGAAAGGGAATTTCTGTTTCTTCTGATGAGGAAGCAGGACAGTGTGCAAATGATATGGAAATGGCTTCTCATAGGCATTTGCATGCTTGGGGTGCTGGGGTGCTTCATGTTCACATCCTGACTCTGGCCTCTTGTCTCTAGGGACAAAAACAGGAAGCTCGGGAGACCTTGAGCTCCAGGGAGAAGCAAGGCCACCTTAGTCTTTCAGCAGCGAGCAAGGGCTGTAGCCCAGGGCATCCTTGTCTCTCCTATCCATCAGGAGCCTAAAAATAGTCTGCAGTTCCAGCCTCCCACACAGCCGCCCTTGGAGCTGGGCCCTGTGCCTGCCAGCTCCTCCGCAGCCCAGACTGTCTGCGTGGTCCTGCCTCAACCACCAACTCCCTGCTCCTCACCCTCTGTCCCATCCTGGCCCCTGGGGACCCTGAACTCAGCACGGCCACCGCCAGGCCTGCTGAGGGTCTGCCTATTGCCCTGCCTTCCCAAGCAGACTGGGCCCTTGCCCCTTGGACCTCCAAATCCCATGCTCTGTACATTTTCCTCTTCTTGAGGGGACATTAGCCAGACACAGAGGTGGGGTGAGGGAGTGCCAGGCCGTGGAACCAGCACGTGCAGAACCAAGTGGTGTGAGACACCATGGCTGGTGGTGAGCCCCTTAGGAAGGGCTGGTTGAACAAGAAGGAGTCAGGGGACCAGGCAGAGGCTGGAAGGCAGCAGGGCAAGTCTGCTGGCCCTCACCCCCATGCAGGGGTCCTCCAGGCACCTTTGCCCTACCTCATGGGGCTGGGGCTGTCCCTCTTAGATCTGACCCCGCACCAACCCACGACCAGGCCATTGCTTTTCTGTCCCTTTTGCCTGTAGAGCCAGGGAGAGCTCAGTGCTGGGGCTTCCCAGTGTGGGCCTTCCACAGCTGATTTGTGGGAAGCCCTGGTGCCTTCCCGATCTGAGCTTCGGGTCTTCCTTTCTGCTCATCGGGTCTGTGGGAGGGCAGGCAGGGCTACCCACTGTGGCCCAGAGAGAGAAGGCCCTCAAGGCAACATGGGGTGTCTGGCAAAGCTGGGACCAGAGCTTGCAAATCCTGATGCTCAGATGGGACCCAGCCCCTTACTCTGAGGTCGGGCCATCATTGCTGGGGCACATCCTGGTCTGAGTGAAGAATGGTGTTTGGGGCCCACTCTGTGAAGGGCCTTCCTGGTGGCAAGTGTGAATGTGCAGTGACATGGTTGGCTCACGATGGTGTCCCCTCTGAGCTGAGCAGGGTCCCAGCAGCAGGAAGTGGGGCCTCAAAATTCACATTTTCCTCTTCTGGGGGACAACTTTGAAGGAAATGCTGAGTTCATGGGGTGGTTCTTTCCACGCTATTACCAAAGCCCCTTCTTGCTCCAGCATGGCCACAGACCTGGCCACAGACCCGGGAGGCAGAGTGCCAGTGTGGGCATTATTGTCCCCCAGTAGACATGCCGGGAGTGAGGGCGGAGGGGAGGGCGTCTTGCACAGAGCCACCTGGCCCAGCAGAACCCGGCCTAGGACCCAGGGCTCGTGCTTCTTCCCCCCATGCCCACACAGCATCCTCCCCCGAGGAAATGGAAGTGGGTGTGAGCTAGATGCTTCTTGGCTGAGGCGTAGGTGTTGGGGAGGTTTTCAGACCCTTGAGGTTTTCTCACCCCCTATGCCCCCCATTTCCCAGCACTTGGGAGCCCTCCTCAACGTGCACACTGGCTGCTGTGAAGAGTCAGAACGTCTCAGGACAGTTGACCTGGCTCCGGGCCTGTCAGAGGCGCTCCCCTCCCCCAGCCACCTGAAAAGCTCGGAGACACCTGGAGCTCTTCTGTGCCTTGGGTAGCACCCTGGGGCCTTAGGCCCATTTCTCAGCTTGAGGAAACTGCAGCCCTTGGAGGGCGCCCAGACTGGGTCCCTGTGAGTGAGGAGGCGTGTGCTGTTGCCGTTCTAGCTCTGACACATCTCTTCCTGCTGTCGACTCACCTCCTCTGGAGACCCACCTCCATCACAGGTGGAAACACAGCTGTAATCAGAGGAGAGCCCACACTGGGGAAGAAGGAACTGTGGGGTCCTCTTGATGGGGGACTCAAGAGTTGGAAAATCTCAGTTTCAGGTAAATAGTTATAAGCCCAGTGAGTAATGTGTATGTTAAAGCTTTTGTTTCAGATCCTACAGATAAGGCCCATCCTGGTTCCTGGGAGAACAGCCCACCTCCCGGGGCACTGCTAGAGATTACCGCCTGGGGACAAGTGGAGGCACCCGGGCCTTTGTGTCCCAGGGAGAGACAGACGACCACCCGCCCCTGGGAACAGTTAACTCCCCAGGGCGAGAATACTGCAGTTTTTAATCTAATTTTCCCTGCATTTCAAAACCCCTCACCACACTTTGTTCTGTTATGAAAACGCTGGCCTAGAAAGAAAACGTAAGATGGATGGTCCGTTAGGGTATGAACCCGCCTTCGCCTCAGGTGGCCGATCATCTGAGTAAAGTGCCCATAAAGATTCAGTCTCTGTCTCTGCTTCCTCGGTCTGGTGGTGCCGGGCAGCCCGAGTGCCGTGTCTTTTCTGCTTTCACTCCATCTCCATGCCTTTCTGGGTCTCAATCTCATTTCTTCCTTTTGGCCTCTTTGTCTCTCCATGTCCCTCCTGATTTTCTCTGTGACTCGTTCTCTTATGTTTGAACATATGGAACAAGCATGCACACACATAACACGCAGGCTCAGAGGCCCACACACATGACCTGCTCACACCTGCATGCAGTCAGGATGCACATCTGTGCACATGTGTGCACCCCCCCCCCCCAGAGCCCTCCCTCCTCGGGTCCTGTCCACACACTCGGAGAAGGGGGGGGACATGAAACTCTCTTTTTCTGTGTCCATAGGTCCAGGGCAAACCCACAGCTGATGTCCAGGCTGTCCCTGCCTCCTTGGCACTGGTGACTGGGAACTTGAAAACCCAAGCTAGGACCCTCACTGGTAACAGGAATCTAGTGGGGTCACTGGGCCAACACGGTCTGCAGGGGAGTGCAGAAAGTGGAGCCTGGAGGCCGCCATGCAGTTACTGGCCTGGAGTGCCTCCAGCCCCTGCCCCATTTGATGCCCCTTCCCTGTGGTCCTGCTAAGATGTCCTATTACCCACCTGGGAGCTGGGTACAGAGGACTACGAGGAGACCACAGGAAGCCCTAGGGTGAAGTGGCTTCAGGGAGGAAGCCTGAGGGACTGGACAGGACAGTGTGCCCCACCCATGAAGGGCTGGCGGGCAGATGTCCCTGGGGAACGTCATGGTGACAGAGGCCTCTGTTTCTGTTCTTTCAAAAACAATGGGCCGGATGAGAATGAGGCTGTTAGGTATTTGAATTTCCTGGGCATGTGGGACATTCCTGGAACACTCAACATTCCTGGTCTCCCTGTGTGGATGTTCCCATGGGGGTGGAGGGGAAGGGGTTGTGCAGGCGGAAGCGCCTGTATGTAGTCAGGTCACCAAGGACCTGGCATTTAGGCTCAGGCAGTCCCCAGATTCTGCCTCCGTCCACTACCCTCAGCACATGGGTCCCTATCCAGGTCACCTTACTTCTGAGCACCTACTTATTAAGTGCAGGTTTTGACTGTAGGGGGCTTGCAAGGAGCAGGAGGAGCCTGGACTGGGAAACCTGGGGCAGAAGGCAAAGCCACTCAGGGGCTGGGGCTGACCCAGCAGGAGCCCAGAGATCTTTCTGAAAGGTGTCACCTGTCTCCACCCTCTTTGCCAGGGAGGGTGCATTGATCAGCCTGGTTGGGCTTCCAAAGGCGAGACCATAAGGACCACGTCACCAACAGTGATAGTGGTGACCGTACAGCGCAGATCCTGAGCATGTCGGGACTGTTGTGGAAGTTTTACATGAATTATTTTAGTTAATTTTCTCACCAGCCCTGTGAGATTGATACTATTCTTGTTTTCATTTTATACTTAGAGGAACTGAGGTGCAGGGAGTGTAATTAGTTTACTAAAATTTCGCAGCAGAAAGATTCATCTAATCTTTGTCTTCAAGAAACTGGGATTTGGGACCGTTTTATCCAATCGCACTCACACGTCCTGCGGGGTTTATTAACCCCTCTTCTTTGCTGGGCTCGTGGGTGACAGGGGTATACATCGCAGAGGTGAGCAGACAGCAGGGCCACTCTGGCAACTGAAAGCAGACGCCTGTGGGGCAGGGGCAGCCCCGGTGGCCCAAGGCTCCTCACACACCATCCACCCAGACTGGATGCAGGGAACATCGATTCCAAGAAACTCAGATGAGAGAGGGCCACCTGCCAATCTACCTATCCTCCTGGTGGTAACCAGAGGCAGGCTGGGTGGTGGTCCCAGCCCCTCTGCTCTGGCTGGGTACCACTAGGGGGCTGGGCAGGGGACAGCCTTGTCCTTTCACTGGCTCCTGCAGAACCATCTCAGAGAGCAGCTGCTTTGTGGCTAAAGAGAGCCCACATCCTGCTCTAATGACTGTAAACTGAGCATCCAAGGGTGAAGGCCCCCATGGGGGGCTGAATCAGGCTGACTCAGTGGAAACCTCTGACCATTGCTGTCTCTAAACCAGGTCCCACAGTCAGACCAAAGGAAGAACTTCCCAATGGTTGGTCCACATGTTGCTGGAAGGCTTGCAAATGAGTGGCCTTCAGGAGGGTGCCCCAGTGCCTGTGGACTCTTCCTGCCTGTGAGGTGCACTGCTGGTGGAGGAGCTGACGTCTCCCAGGGCCTGTGCCAGAGCCCAGACCAGAGCCACCCCTCGAGTCTGCTTGTGGGGACACCTGTCCTGAAGCTGAGGACACAAAGAGAGGGTTTCCTTAGGGCCCTTTCCCTCCCACCTGCTCTCACAGGCCACTCTGGAGGCAGCCGAGGAGTAGGGGGCGGGGCCTCCCCAGGACAAAGAACAGTTCCTGTGGGAGGGTATTTCCAGACAGACAGACCGACAGAGACAAGCAAACCGATGACTCAGACAAGCTCGGTCTTCCAGCTCTTCCCTAGAAGGAGGTAGTTTGCCTTTCTTTCTTTATTTTTTCATTGAGATTAAAAAGCCACCATTTTAAAGTGTACAGTTCAATGGTTTTCAGCATATGCACATTCACCAAAATCTAACTGCAGAACATTTCATTACCCCAAAGAAATGCCGTGCCTGTCGTTGGTCAGTGCCCCCCGGTTTGCCGTCTGTCTGTAGATTTGCCCATTCTGGACGTTTCGTCTGAGTGGAACCGTTCTGTGTCCTGTGTGTCTGGCTCTCTCTCCCTTACCATGATGTTTTCAGGGTTCATGCATGTTCTAACATATCAGTGCTTCCCATCTTTTCTTGAATCTTCACTGGAGGAGGTTTATTGATTTCAGAGAGAGAGAAACATCGATGTGAGAGGGAGACAGCGACGGGTTGCCTCCCATACACTCCCTGACTGGGGACGGGACACACAGCCTAGGCCGGTGCCCTGACCAGGGATGGACCCGCAGCCTTTCTGGTGTGTGGGACGGCACTCTGGCCAACCGAGGCACCGGCCGGGGCCCACCTTTTTATTGCTGAATAATATCCCCTTGTGCGGACATACTGCATCTCGCTCATCCACGCACTGCTCACGGACACTGGGGCTGCTTCCACGTTTTGGATGTTATAAATGATGCTGTGTGAACATTGGTGTGCATGTTTGGGTTTTTTAAAAGTTTTATTTATTTTTTAGAGAGAGAGAGGGAGGAAGGGAGAAAAAGGGAGAGGAACATGGATCAGTTGACTCTCGCACGCCCCCAACGGGAGACCTGGCCTGCAACCCATGCGTGTGCCCTGACCAGGAATCGAACTGGTGACGTTTTGGTTCACAAGCAGGTGCTCGATCCACGGAGCCACACCAGCCAGGGTGGCGTACATGTTTTATGTGGACATGTGTTTCTAGTTCTTTTGGGTCTGCCACCCGGGGAGTGAAGTTTTGGGAAAATAGGGTGATTTCACGTGTAGCCACCGGGGACTGCCACCTTACTCTCCACAATGGTCACACCATCTTACCTTCCCACCAGTGTGGTTCCAGTTTCTCTGCCTCCTCACTTGCTGTTTTCTGTGCTCTTACTCTTTCAACACACATTTTGTACAGTACCTGCTTGGTGCGAAGCCTGTGCTTGGGATAGGGGATGCAGAGGGACTGAGATTCAGGATGCTCTGGCGGGGTCAGGGGACATAGACAGGAAACCGTGGCAGCTGGTGATTAGTGGAGTGAAGGATGGGCAATGGGGCCCTCTCCGTGAAGGACACAGGGCAGGCTTCAGAAGAGGCAGTGTTTACGCTGTGGTCCCTGGTCCCTACCTTTGCTCCCTTCCCAGCACCCATGTACCTGGGAGGGTTGGTGGTCAAGCTGCCAAGTGCTGTCATCTGAAAAGTCCCAACCTTGCCTGAAAGCCACCCCTTAGAGCCTGTTTCACTGGGTCGCGTTCTCATCTCCAGATCACATGCCAGCAGCCTAAACTAGATGAGGAAACTGAGGCCCAGAGGGGGAATGATTTGCCAAAGGTCACTCCAGAGGTCCAGAGCCCTGACCTCCAGAACCCAGTCTAGGGTCCTTTTAGCTCTGATTGGGCGAGGCCTGGGATAGCATGAGGCTGTGGGTTGGGAAGGGGAGGTGACAGGAAGCTGAAAGAGGGGGTAGACCCGGGTAGGAGGAAGCCAAGCTTCAAAGATTTTCCCAGGCTGAGGGGAGGGGCTCTGGGCACGGTGTGTGGGGGACCGTGGTAAGTGGTGCGGGAAGTGTTGAGTGATGGAGGCTCCTGGGGCCTGCTGTGACCTGTGTTGCTTCTGTCAGTTTCTGTTCTGCCTCACTTGTCCCCTGAGGCCCCAGAGCTGGGGGAGAGTTTGGAGTATGTGGGGGTGACTCTCAATCACACCCATTTCGGTCCCCAGGGGTAGATGTGGGGGGATGAGCTGGACACGAGTCAGCCAGCTGCCTCCATCGGCCTGCCTTCCCGGCTGTGACAGGTCCCTCAGTCAGAGGGCAGAAGCTGGAGGCCTGGCTGGGTTCCACCCTCCACGGCTACGAGGTAGTGAGGACTGGGCCTGGCTGGCCTATAATGTCGATGGCCTCTCCTATCTAGGAGCTTGGTGTGTCCAGTGGGTGATGACTGGCCCCGAAAGTAGGTTAGGGGAGTATTTGTTCAATGAACTCATACTTTATAGGACTGGGTTGAAATGTACTCACCCATTCATTCTCAGTGACTCACAGGCTTTCAGTTTAGGTCCCTGGCTGTGTCAGGTGCTATGGGTGTGTGGGGACAGCATGGGATATAGCCCCTTGTCCTCCTGTGACCAGCGTGCTCAGTGGTATTGGCTCTGATGGGCTTGCAGACGGGAGAGACCAGCCTGACCTGGGTGCTCTGTAGGCGGGCTGGCGCCCCAGGCCCTGCCTGAGCCTGGAGGAGCATTTTCTATCCCCTCATGGAGTGTGAGCTCAGAGATCACACCCCAGATTTACCAAATTCAAGGCCTTGGACCCCCCCTTGGGTTTGTCAAGGCCCTTGTGGTCCTGTGGGGGAGGTGTCTGGGGCCATCTCCGTGTCTCTGGCTCACTTGAGTCTCTCCAGATGCATCCCTCAGGGGCTCTGGTCACTGGCAGAGAGAACTCAGGTCTGCCTTGACTGTGTGTCCCCTGCCCTCCCCTTGCCCAGAAGTGTCCTTCAAGGGGCCCCAGCAGGTGACAGGCTCGGGGTCTGGGAGCCAGGTAGTTCGCCAACCCACCACCCGCCCTCTTGCCCAACTTCCCATGCTGTTCTCACTTTCTCGGCTGGGGCTCAGCTCACTCAGGCTGACTTCACCTTTTGCTCTTGTGCCCTGGCAGCCCCAGGCCTGTCCCAGCAGCTGCTGGGAAGAAATCTGAATGAAACGAGTCTGGGGGGAAGTCCAGAAGATGATGTCCTCAGTGCCTCCTGCCACCCCGGCCTCACGAAGGCCTCACTTCCCCCTCGCGGAGCTCCCGTGGGACTTTGGGGGCAATTTTTAGATCTTTAGCAAAGGGCCTCTGAGGGACTGGTTTTTCCTAGGGGCTGCCCTAGTGTTGTGGCCCTGTAGGGTGAGGGATTTGGTGGCACTGGGGGCTCAGTGTGGCCGAAACTCCCAGGGTAGGCTTAGCTGTCCAAGTATAAGCCTCTATGCTGGCACAGCCAGGCCAGTGCCGTTGTGAGGACAGACATCAGGACATCACCTGTGCCTTTGGGACACACGAGGGAGGGGACATTAAAACCAACGAGGTACTGTTAGTACAGTAGGTGCTACTTCAGCTGGCCAAAGTGATTCTTGCGTTCTGTCTCTGTGGGAAAGTAGGAATTAGCAGCACAAAGAAGGAGCCAAGGGGATCTACATGGTCAGAAGCACCAAGGTGGGGAGCAGAACGGCCTGTTGGGAAACTGCAAACACTTCCACATAGGATGAGGATGCAGGACAGGAGGGCAGGGAGTGGGCAGGGCAGTTCAGAAAGGACCCTGACAGCTCCATCCCTGGTGGGGTGTGGAGGTGGGAGGCCTCCCACGTGAAGCTGGCAGGGGCAGCCCCACCACCTTGTGGCTGATGGCAGCTCACTCAGCTCTGCCTCTGTGAGGACCAGCGGGCGGTGGCCCCCATGAGCTGTATCTGACAGTAGGGTAGCCTGGGCTGGCTCCACAGGGCTGTCCTCGGTCCCTCCATGGGCGCAGGCCCCACTTCTGAGGGAGGCAGGTTGGTATAGAGGGGAGGGCATGAATTTGGAGTCACCCAGCCCTGGGTCCTGATCCTGACTGCTGGGGTGCAGCCAGGTCGGCGAGGCTGTGGGAAAGAGGCACGTTGCACCATGCTGTCCCTTCTGGAGCAATACCCATGTGCACATGGGGTAGGCAAACTGTAGGATGGGGCTACAGTCGTTCGTGTGGAAGAAGACACGCAGGTTAGTGTTAGTACAACAGCTTTCCTAACTCCAAAGAGCTTCAAGCACAACTGTAAAGCTACTTTTGCCCATAACACTGTGTGACAGCAAGATTGGAAATGCCCTCTGTCCCCATCACACAGAACTGGTGTAGACTGTGGTATGTCCCCATGACGGAATACTACACAGCAGGGACAAAAAAAGTGGAAGCTTTCTGTGCATGAATGTCAAAACGTCTCCGGGAGTTTTGTCAAGTCAAAAAGCAAGTACCAGTCCGTGGTGAGCAGAGAGGCGCTCCTGCCTGGGCTGTGTTGGGAGCAATGTGACGTGCTCAAGAGACAGGGGACTTCAGTGGCTGGAAGGGAAGAACAGTGCCAGGCTAGTCAGATGAAGACCAGCTTGGCAGGCCCCTGGGCTCAGGGAAGAAACTGCAGACTACCAGGGCCCAAGCCACAGTGTCTAGCAGGTGCTGATCTGCTTCACCTGGTCACAAGATCTGGCAACTGTAAAGCAATAACCACATGTATACTGTGCTTTCTGTGCAACTCCAAAGCCCTTGAAGAAGGCATTTTTATTGTCCTGAGTTTACAAATGAGGGACTAGAGCACGGAGAAGTGGGGGAGACAGCACAAAGTCACACGGCTGGCAAATGGCAGCCCCAGAGAAGGAACCCAGCCAGTCTGGCTTTGAGCCACATCTCAAACATCTTGCTACCCTGCCTCTCAGAGTGGCGGCCGAGGCAGGGTGTGCTGGAGGGGCCGGCTGCTGGGGAGGGAAGGTCAGGAGGCTGTTACAACAACCCAGACAAGAAGCAATGAGGGTCTGTGGGAAGCAGTGGCTTTTGGGATTAGGACTTAGGTGTACATTTGGGAACTTCTAAGGAGGTGGAAACAAGCCCTGGTGGGGAGTGGGGCATGGCGGCCGTGGAAGGAAAGGAGCCCAAGACTCATTCATTCACTCACTCTTGTAAAAACCACTGAATGCCTCCTGGGTGCCAGCCACTCTTCCAGGACCTGGACTTGCCTCAGCCACCAAGACAGACAAATACCCCTGCCCTCCAGGAGCTTGTATTCTAGCTGATGGACAGACTATAGATGTGTAAATATGTAAACGAGATAGTCTGTTAGAGCTGCAGAACAACAGAATAAAGGTAAGGGTGATGAGTGGCCCTGGTCAAGGAGCTGCTGAGGGTTTCAGTCAGGTGGTCAGCGAAAGCCTCACCCAAAACATGATTTTTGAATGAAGACAAGAGGTGAGGGGTGAGCCTTGCAGATACCTGGGAAAAGGCATTAAGGCTGAGGAGCAAGAGCTAGAACAAATATCCGAGATATTTGTGAGACATCAAGTGGGGTGAAGACTGGGCAACGGGGGAGAAGTCGGGGTGGGGGGTGGTGGGGTGCATGTTAGGGTGTCAAAGCATAGAAGGCGTTTAATGCCTTGAGACCAAGTGAGATCAGTAGGTGGGAAGTGAAAGGTGGGGCTTCGTTTTAGCCTTTGAGCCAAGGTGGGGGAAGGGAAAGGGAGGGCAGGTTTCAGAGAGGACAAGCTGTCGGTGCCCATGGGTCATCCTGGAGGTGGTGTCTAGCCGCCGGGGAAGAGCCAGGGGGCTGATGCCTGGGGGACGCAGGAGGAGGGCGGGCTGGGGTGGGCGAGGTCTGACTTTTTGGGAGGGAGGGAGCCAGAAGAAAAGGCCCAAGGCAGAGCCCTGGGTCGGGGCTCACCTGAAGGTGGCATCCAGAGGAGGAGGGGAAACCAAAAGGGGACAACAGGAGGAGCAGTCAGGGAGGTGGGTGGAGATCTGGGTGCCGCCTGGGGAGCGGAGAGCGGCACATTTCCATGGACTGAGTTGCCAGCGGTAGGGAACCAGGTAGAGGGTGGCCAGCAAGTAGCAGGCGGCCTGGGCTTGGGGGGTGTCAGGGCAGGAGGCGGATCTCAGAGGGTTAGGGGAAGTAGGTGGCGACAGAGGCAGTCGGTGGGGTGGTGGGTGGTGGGGGGGGACGGGGACAATGCTTTGGAGAGCTTCTGGGCAGAGGGGGCGGGGCACGGGGCTCTGAGAGGGTTCCTGTGGGCTGCAAAGCTGTGAGCAGTGGGCTTGACGCTGAGAGGCTACAACAGAAGTTACAGGGAGGTTGGGGCAGGGTGAACATCAGGCTCCCTGGGGTCTGTCTGAGACAAGGCTGAGGTGACTTCCTCCTGCTCCACTCTGGGTCCTGAGCCCTGGGGAGGGGGGAGAGGAGACTATGGGGGGCAAAGTGGTCAGAGAGAAGGGACGCACAAAGGCACAAAGGCAGAAGTAGAGGGAAGTGTCAACCTCTTTTACAGACAGCATAATGGTTGTTTCCACTGTGGTAGGGACACTGGAAGGAAACCCCTGAAAGCAGGGGCGTCTGAAAAACTTTCCAAATGTGAAGGCAGGCCCCTTTCCCAGCCTGACCCTGCCTTCAGTCCTAACCCTTGCTGCCCTTGGAGGACCCCCAAACAGAAGGGGTTCCAGGTGGGGCAACTCTGCAGACACCGAGGTGGGAGGAGGGTGGGCAGAGCCAGAGGGCAGCCTGGGTAAAGACAAGGAGGCAGTGAGGCCTTATGGTATTTGGGACAGAGGCTGAGGCTTGGCTGTGGGGACCAGCTGGCCAAACAGGCCAGGTGGATGCTGGCCAGCAAGCCTTGGGCGCCAAGTCTTTGCTGAGCGTGAGGTGGCCGGATACACCCACCACCTGGGAGGGCCTCCAGGGGCTCGGCACCCTCTCCAGGTCCTGGGCCAAAGGTCCCAGGAAAGAATGGACATCTGGAAGCAAGGCTGGGCCCAAATAGAACTCAGGGAACAGGTGCTGGGTTTGCTAGCTTGTGTCGGTCGCCTGTCGCTTTCTGGGGCATACCTGGACCTCACCTACTGAGTCATCAGAGCTAGAGGCTGCCTGGGGCTGGTCTTCCCCTCTGGCCTTCCACTTCTTCGGAATTCACCTATTTCCTCTTTTCTAAAAATCGGAACTTTGTTAACTTCAGGGAAGAGGAACTAACCTTTGTTGATAGCTCTCCCCACACCTCCCCCGGTACACACCAGTGCGTATGCGGGCACACACACGGTGTGTGAGCAGGTACCAGGCCCCAGCTGGTTATTACCATCTGGTGTTATCCATATAAAGTCTCGTGGAGAGGACACTGTTGTTGTCCCCACTTGGAAGGTGGGAAGCTGAGGTCAAGGGAGGTACAGTGACTCAACCGAGGCTGCTATGTATGGTGAGTCTAGCGAGGTCACTGATGTGAGTTGGGTGTGGAAAAGCCTGCACATAGCGTTATCTGTCCCTTGCACATGGCCAGCCTGACACCCCATGTGGTCGGGTAACTTCCTACTCTCCCTCCTATCTCGGGTGCTCGCTTCACAGATGCCTCGGGTCTCCTGTGGCTCTCACGGACAGAGGTTTTGCATCTCTGGTGACAGGCATTCCAGGCCTGAGAGAGGCCAGAGGGGGGACTTGGCCATGGCCTGCTTCACAGAAACCCCTCCGTCCCGAGGTACCCCACCCAAGGGGTTGGCGACCAGGGCATGGGTTCCAGGCATGGTGGCTAGACCTGGCTCCCTAGTTGTGACCCACCAAGTCCTGTTCTCTGCTTGTGCGCAGCCCCCCCCCCCCAAACACCCCACACTTCTCTCTGACTGCTCAAGTGCAAAGAGCACAGGCTCTGGGCTCAGAGATGAGGCTTCAAAGCCACCTCTGTGACCTTGGGCACATCCTGTAAACCTGCAAGTCAGAGGTGCCAAAAATAACACCTTCCTGGAGGGTTCTGAGGACTGGGAGACTGATAGGAGATGTGCTCTAAGTATGTCCCTTCCCTCAGGCTCCAGCCTCCCTGGGCAGGCATGGCCCTCGGCTCACAGACTTTTGCCCCTGCTGTGGGAGGGGGTGAGGCCACAGGAGGGCCAGAGTGGGCTCCTCTAGAGCAGGGGTGTCAAATTCATTTTCACCAGGGGCCACATCAGCCTTGTGGTTGCCTTCAAAGGGCCAAATGTAATTTCAACTTAACAGTTAAGGAGTAGTTACATTCACACAGTCCTAAAATTAGTTTGGCCCTTTGAAGGCAACCACAAGGCTGATGTGGCCCCTGGTGAAAATGAGTTTGACACCCCTGCTCTAGGGTGTGGGCTCCTGGGTAAGGGTGCTTCTTGCCTGGGCCTACGTCCATGCTGCCTAGGGTATGTTGCCAGGACCTGGTTCCAGAGTGAACATCCCCGCTTTGCTCGCACCCCAGCTCTTGAGCCCCACCAGACCGGGGTGATGCAGACCACATATCTTGCTGAGCTCACAGTCTAGGGCTCTGCCTGCTCTCCCCTTGACACCCCCAGGGCATCTCTCCAGCACTAGCAGACCCCTTCCTAACCAGGATGACTCAGTTTCATCACACAGGCGTGGGGAGGCACAGTGCCTGCTGCCCTCTGACCCCCCACCTCTGGAACCCTGACATTACTCTGCCTAGTTTGGCTCTGGGGACGGCTCAGCATTAGACCCTGAGGGCAGTGGGCAGCCCTCCCCACCTTGCCAGGAAAGTGGGACACCTACTTTAGCCAGTGTTCTTGCTTACTCAGCTGAAAAGCCATAGCTTCCTAACCCGCAGTCTCCCAACCCTCACTGGGAGCCAGCAGCCCCTCCCTCGATGTGGTGTGACAGACAGTCCCAAGTCAGGGCTCCTGCACCTGTCCTGCTCCTGGGTGCCTCCCTCGTGGAGGCACACCTGCCACAAGGCTGTCCGTGTCCACAAGCCCTCAGCCTATCAGTGCCGATGGCCCTTTCTGGTCTCCCTTGTTACCGCCCTTGAGGGGGTTGGGGGAGGGCAGGGGGAGGTGGGGGTGGTGAGTAGGCCCTGTTACTAGGGTGGACAGGAAATTCAGAAAAATTCAGAGGCCTTTTCCCTTGGGAGAGGAGGGCCCTGGGCCCTGTGGAGGGGTGACAGGGGTTTCCCGGGAAGGCTGCAGCCTGCCCCAGCTTGGCCATGAGGGGCCTGCACCGCCATTCGACCAGTTGCTGGATACCCAGGGGCAGCCTGTGTCGCGCCTCCTCCCTCGGCCACACAGCCATTGTGCCGCCCCCTGCAGATGTGGCACCTCCTGTCTCTCTGTTCACTGTGGGCCTCACTCTTCTGGCTGTGTCCAGGTGCAGCCGCTGTCCTGCAGCCAACACGGCTCCCATGGGTGGGGCTCCCTGCTGGTGAAGACCAGGTCTGGGCCCGGTGGGGGGCACCCCTCATCTTGCCAGCACACCCTGGGTGGCCTCTCCTCCTTCAATGGATGGACCTCATCTCCCTCCTGGCAATGGCCCCCCTGCCCCCCAGCTGGCTTGACAGGGACCAGTCTGTGAGGAGATTCCAGGAAGGGGGCAGTGCCCAGGGCAGTTAACACCCCGAGGGCTAATTCAGGCCACACCTGCCATTGACCACGTGCCCAGGTTCCCCCGCAGGCCAGCCTACCTGGCTGAGATTCGACGTGGGCCAAGGGCACTCTGATCTGAGAGGTGGTCACTGAGCCCTCCTCTCCTCCACACCTTTGCATCTGAGGTGCCCGCTCTCCATGCCGCCCTCCTTTCTCACTGCCCTGAGACCTGCCCAGCCCCCTTCCTGTGACGCCCTCCCGACTACCAAGCTCCCCAGCTGGAGTTCGGGTGAAAAACCCAGCACAGGTCTTTCTTCGTTCTGTGAGCTGAGACTCCTGGGAACTGGCCCAGGTGCTCTCCTCGGCAGGCGCTAGGCCTGGGGGCCGAGCACAGGCTATCACAGGGGCTCCAGTACTCAGGCCTGTGTCTCAGTCATGTCACAGCCTGGCCTGCCCCACTTCCAGGACAGGCAGCCCAGCTGCATCCTGACGGAAAGCACCTCCTGCCTCTGGGAAGGGCTCAGGAAGCAATCGAGGATGTGACCTCACGATTGTGTCCATCCAGCCCTGCTGGTGCCAGATGTCCCAGGAGCTTCTTCCGCAGAGGGAGTAGGGGCAGGGGATGGGGCTGCAGGACTGAGGCTGGACCTGTTCCAAGCCACTCCTGGGGTGACTCCATTTTAACTGGGGTCTCAAGTTGAGGGGCTGCCACGCCTGCTTGCCCAGAACTATCCACATGCCGGAGACTTTCAGGGAAAAACACCAGTGGATATCAAGCCGCAGCGCTGCCTGAGGCACAGCGGCTGCCAGGGACCTGCAGGGGCCGGAGGCTTACCTCATCTGGATGGGTGGGGTGGGGGACCTTCTGAGGTGAGCAGGCTACCTGAGAGAGAGGCTCCAAGCCAGAGCCTGGGGAAGGGAGCCTCTGGGACACTTCGTCTCTCTGGAGCATCCCTGAGACCGGCTGTGGGATGGGCTAGACTAGTCACTTCTTCTTTCTGGACCACACCTTTTGGATAAGATCACCTCTTACTTCACTGGCTGTTGCAGGATCAAATAAGGTGATGAAGAGACTAAAAAGCATAAAGGTGGTATTATTAGCAGGAGTGTTATTTGACTTGCTAATTAGCTTCCTAAAAATAGCTACGATTATTATAGCTCAGGGAGAACCCTACACTGGAGCCAGCCGCCTGGATTCTTGGTGCCCTGCTGCGGCAGTCTTGCTTGTGAATTTGAGCCGAGCCCTGCCCCTCTCTGGGCATTTGGTTCCAGATGGAGGCTGGACAGTCTCTGAGGGCCAAGGCAGCCGATACAAACTCAAGAAAGAGGACTCATCCCATTTGGGGCTGGTTTCTGAAGGACGGGCTTCCTCTGAGTCACTGGGTCGGAGCGATTGGCATCACTGATTTATCGCTGGCACCTGTGAGGGAATTGCCGGGGTTCTTGAGTTTCCACCGCAGAGCCCAGCCGGCAGCAGGCTCCAGGGGTTGCAGACAAGAAGTGTCGCAGAGGGAGTGGGGCCTGGTCGGGGGGTTAGTGATGGGAGGGGAGGGGCTGCGGACTCCCTCGTGAGACACCCAGCTGGCTGGGGAAGCCATTCACTCTGCCCGTTTGTTGAGCACCTGCCATGTGTCAGGAACTGTGCTGTGGAGGCAATGGAGGCAAATTAGACCTGGCTCTGACCTAGTAGGGGAGGCAGACACTCATTACCAGGCACATAACTAAACCTCACCAAACTTCTGCAGCTCTGACGAGAGCTGCAGAGAGGCATGTATAGTGCCGGGGGCACATCTAACGGGGGGTTTGACTTAGTTGAAAGCTCAGGGAAGGTTCCCTGGAGGAGGTGATGTGGGCTGAGACCTAAGCAATGCAGGAGGTGGAAGGGAAATTCCAAGCAGAGGGAGCAGGGGAGCACAGATGGCGGTGAGTGGGTGGGTGGAGGGGCTGAAGAAGGGCTGGGGTGGCCGGAGTGCGGACGGGAGCTCCAGGAGGCCTGCTCTGCCCTTTGGTGTGATGAAAGCCCGAAGGGGGAGGAGCTTGGGATCTGAAGGAGCCTTTCTGTGGTCCAGGCCAGAGGGGACGGTGGTGATGGGACAGGGTGGATATTCAGACTGCAAGATCCAGAGCAGTAGGACATGGCCAGACTCAGATGTCAGCGTAAGACAGCTGGAGGGGTCACTGTGACCCAGAACCACGGACCTGGAAGTGCCCTGAGAACACAAAATCTGCAGGACTCAGTGTCCCTGCCTCCCTGTCTGGTTTCAGTGCTCGGCGGAAATGTTCCCTGTCAGTACCTGTGAGTCACCAGCCCCCCCTCCAGGAAGGGCAGGCCTCGGACCTGCCAGGGTGCTGCCCTGCCCCCCATGTGTCTTCACCTCCATTTTCTTTGTCCCTATCCCCAGGCTGCCTGATGTGACTCCCTAGTCGCCTGTCCTGCTCTCTGGGAGGGGGGTGAGCTTACAGGAACCGAAAGGTAACTGGGACAACTGGCCCTTGCGGGGGGCTGTCCCATAGACAGTGCTGTGACTTTGGTAATGTGCTGACATCTATGGGAGCCTAGGGAGGGTGGTGAAGGGGGCCCCTGGGAGACCACCTGGTTTGATCCCCTTGGGACACAGCCAGGTTGGGTGCTGAGGACAGGGAAGGTATGACTTACCCGAGGAGGGCACAGCAACCCTGCAAGAGAGCCCATAGCCTCCTGGGCATTTTAATTCTAGGGGGGAGGCAGGGCTGTGGGGTGTTGCATTGCCTTCTGCCCCTAGAAGTTGGATCCCTGGGACA
The DNA here is from genome assembly GCA_007922815.1 of Macrotus californicus. Lineage (NCBI taxonomy): Eukaryota > Metazoa > Chordata > Mammalia > Chiroptera > Phyllostomidae > Macrotus > Macrotus californicus. Next base: position 91,682 of record VMDR010001283.1, on the reverse strand, counting down.
TAGAAGGGAGGCCTCGGGAAATAGTGAGCCTCCAGTCAGAGCAGAGATTCCATGTGCAACCAGATTCTAAAGGACTGACTACAGGAACTTCACCAGTGGGAAGGGTCTAAGGGCTGCTGAGAGTGATATTAAGACCCCTCACCTGGGGAGGCCGATAGTCCTGCATCGGGCTCTCTCCTGGGGCCAGGGGAAGCTCGTCCCTGCACTCCCCTCCCTTGGCTGTGTTGGGGAAAATTCTCTCCCCTCTCACCTAAGGGAGGTCTTAGAGAGCAGCAGAGACATCCAGCCCCCCTCTCTCAGCAGCTTGGCCATACTCCTCGCTCCCTAGGGTGGGATTTTGGTAAAAGGACAATCCTGGAATCCAACAGGGACACTCAGTGTGGAGACCTCAGGAAGTTCCAACTCAGGTCCAGCCTTCTCTGCAAGGCCATGGTCCAGGACGGACCCTCCTTCCCAGGGAGCGAGGTTGGACGGAGCTGGGTGCGCCTCCAAATTGCTCTTTAAGCTGGTGGGCACTAGAGTGGGGTTAGAAGCTTATCTCCTCTGATGCTCAGGTGACAGGCCCCGAGTCCTGACGCTCAGCTCTGTGTGCTCCTCCCACCCCTGGAAACCCTCTCCTGCCCTTCCACCCAGCCTCCTGTGTCCCCAGCCCTCACACCTGCCCTGGGACCTTGCTTGGACTGTGGGGTACTCTAAAGGGTGGGAGCTTCCACTCCCGGGGCAGCACTGCTCCCTGCTGGCTGCCAGAGAAGCCTGGGGGACTAGAAGTCTTGCCCTCTCTCTGCCAGTCAACCTATCGTGAGCTGCTGGGGCCCCAGAAGGGCTGGGTCCTTGTCTCCCCAAGGCCAGTCTAGGGTCGCCCTGGGACCCAGCCTCAGCCTGGGTTTCCTTCCCTTGAGTCCCAGCCTAGAGATAGGTTGCAGCTTGGCGTCTGGCAGGCTGAGCAGCCTTAAGCAAATTTCTGTTGCTGCCAGGGCGTCAGGTTCCTTACCTGTACAACAAGCAGGGTGACTCCGGGAGGCTTCCTCTAAACCTTAGCTCCTCCCCGCCCTCAGCCTCCACCTGCCTCCTTGGTGTCTGGCAGGCCTCAGCTCTGGGAGCCCTCACTAAAGGCACACTCCCCTCCCCCACCCCTCGGTGACCCCTCTCCTGCCCACGCGCCCTCCACACTTGGCCTCCATTCTGTTCTGGGCCTGGCTGGCTCCACTGGCTTAAGGAGCAGCCTTCACCCTTCTCCTCACCCAGGCGCTAACCGTTCTGAGCAGACTTGTGCCGGGCGCCTAATGGGTCCACGGCACTCAGGCTGCCTACAGTAAAACAGACAACGACACCCGACTCCCAGTGCTGCTACAGGATAAACAAGCTAATAATACGTTTGCAAAAGAGCTTGGTAGGTGGTGGGCAGAAGAGAGGCAGTGATTCCAGGAGGATGCTATGGCTGGTCCCTGAGGCCACTCTTCCCCAGACCCCTGCCCGAAGGGCCATGCCCCCACAAGTGGCACTTGCTGGCTGCAAGCCTGGCCCCCCAGAGTTGGAATTCAGGTCAGACCCTCGGTTGCTCAGTCGTGGTGACAGAGGACTGCGGTCCAGTGAGAGGAGAGGTCAGCTCCGTTACCTATGGGTACGAAAGTGGACATGGGGGCTGGTGGGGTCCAGGGCAAGACCTCCCAGCATCCTGGGGGCAGGGCAGGCTCTCAGCTTCTGCAGGAGAAGGCAGGATATCCCCTGGGCACCATCTAAGATACAAAACTGATTGGAGCAAGTTCATGAGCCTTAGTAGAACATTGAAGGTCTCAGGGACCCGGCCCCTGTGCCTCTTTCTGTCTCATTTTATCCCCTGGCCCCCACCCCATCAACCATTCTGAATTTCTCAGTAACCCTGCCGTTCACAAGCAATCCTAGGACATAGGGTCTGTATCGAGGGAATGAAACACAGAGGCGATAGTGGCCTGCAAGCCTAGCTGTGAGCGGAGGGGCTGGGAACAGACTCAACGGGATCCAGGCACCTGATCCCCACGCTCTGCTGCCTTCCGGAACTCAGGTGGGGAGACCAGCTAGGGGGCTCTGCAGGGTGATAGAGGATGGTGGTCTGAGTGGGGCAAGGCTGAGGGCCTTAGGAGAGAGAGAGATGAGGTTCGGGAGAAGGCAGTGCTGGAGCGTGAGGCTTTAAAGACTGATGGAGAAGGGGCAGGGCTGAGGACTGGTGAGGCTGGGTTTGGGTACCTTGGGGGGCGGGGGGATGTAGGCCTATAGGGGCTACCAGGAGGCAATGGGCCTGGCTCAGGGGTGGAGCCACCGGGGAGTTAGGAGCCCAGTGCTGTGGGATGGGATGTGGGCACCGGGAGTACAGGGCGAAGTCCCAGGGAGCTACAGATCAGGAGCCTCTCAGACACTGGTGGCACTGAGGCACCAGACAAGGTTTAGGGGCCAGACACCTGCCTGGGAGAGGAGCAGCGAGTTGCGCCCAGGGCAGAGGAAAGAGGGGCTCTAAGGGCAGGAATTACAGAGGGACGTTTCTCTTCGTTTAGGAAGAGCCTTCTCCTAAATGCAGTCCCCAAAGATAACAAGCTTCTTCTTGGGGTCCAGAGCTTCCTGTCCCAGGAAATGCATGAGGCAGGGCTGGATAGCCCCTCTGCAGGGTAGGGTCATTGCTGAGGGCGTTTTTGCAGTGGGTGGTGGTAGATGTGAGGAAAACCGGCATATTGCCAGGGTTCAGGGTGGTAGTGGCATTGCGTCCTAAACAGTCAACGGCCCCTTTCCTTGGCTGAGAAGCTCTGACTGTGCTGATTGGCCAGCACTCCTGCTGTGGGAATGGAGGCCTCCTGCCTCCCCAGGTCTCAAGCCCCTCTCTTTGGGGCACTTCCCCTGCCTCCCTTCGCCCTGTGCCCACTCCAGGGCAGACCTCTGAACTGGGGTCTCCTGCCTGGCTGGTAGCAAGGGGGCCACTGAGGGAGGTCCAGCAGCAGCCACCAGCCAGCCCCCCATCCCCATGACATTCTGGTTGGCCTGGGGGCAGCTACTGACAGGCTGGCCCCTGGGGAGGGGCTCCTGAGATCTTTCCTTAAACATGGAATTGGAATTGCTGAGCCTGGTAATCAGGAGGCAGCACACTATTCTGTAAATGACTGTAATTACAGCTACTTTCAGCCGCCAAACCAGGAGTTTTGGGGATCACTTAGGATCTGGGTAAAAGGTGAAGACTTGGTTGTGGCGGGCCAGACCCCCCACAAGCTTTGTATACTCACAAGGCCCCTCCGCAGGTGCCTGGTAGCTCTAGAAACACCAGCAGCCTTGGAAACCACGTGGCTCAAGACCCCAGTTTGACCGAAGGGAGAAACCTGGAGAAGGGAGGGAACTTGTCTCAAGGGACAGAGGCATCATCAACAGAACCCACGTTGGAGCCCAGCCTCCCCCTCAGCCAGACTAGTCTGTCTTGTTTGGTTTCTGGCCCATGCTTCCTCCTGTCCTGGTCTTTCCTCAGCGTTCCCTTCAGCCCGGCACATTCTCCACTTGGTATCTAGGGCACCCTTACTCTTTCCTAAGTCTCCGTGTGACACCATCTCCTCCAGGAAGCCTTCCTTGTGTATTTGGGTAGGCTCAGGGCTTCCTCAGGTTCTCCATGGCCCCAGTGTGTTCCCTGTGTGCCACCAATGACCCACTCTGAAAAGGCCTGTCTTCCTTAGAGAGTGGTCTTGAGGTCACGCATCACATGCAATGGGGAGTGTGGGGCTGGAGCTGGCTTGTTCTGGCAGGCCAGAGCTGTGGTTAAATTTGCAGAAATTCTGTGAACTGGTTGTTCTATGCGGCCATTGTTAACAATTAAATTACATACATTTTACAATTAAATACATTGGGAAATGCACACTAAAATCTCCTCTCCTTCTGCCCTGGCTGGTGTGGCTCAGTGGACTGAGCATAGGCCTCTGAACCAAAGGGTCACTAGTTCCATTCCCAGTCAGGGCACCTGCCTGGGTTGCGGGCCAGGTCCCCAGTAGGGGGCGTGTGAGAAGCAAGCAGACATGGATGATTCTCTCCTTCTCTCCCTTCCTTCCCTTCTCTCTAAAAATAAATAAAATTCTAAAAAACAACGAACACTTACTGTTATCTATGTTTATAAGGTGATTTGTATCAATCGGGTCTGGTGGTGAAGGCACCAGTTGGCGGTGTGAGGAGACCAGCGCAGTGTTAGGAGACATTGAACTGGTGGCTGCTACTTGCCGTAGACCAGGGCTCCTCACGGCACCCCAGAGAGCTGGCTGTTAAACCTCTGGCAGTTCACCACCGAACTCACTGCTGACTGTGGCCCTTGCAGCCCCGCTCAGCACCTGGCAGTGCTCAGTGAGGGGCTGCTGGTCAGGAGAGAGAGAACGCAGGCACGGCCTGCGGCTGTGAGATTACTGGCTCCAGCCCTGCCCACTCATCCCAGCTTTCATGGGGCACAGGAAAGACTGACGACCTCATGGGGCCTGTGTGTATGGGCACTGGGGTGGAGGGGAGTCACCTTTCCCAGGCCGGGGCTGAGGGCCTCCAGAGAGCTGGCAGGCATGGGCGGCCTTGGCAAGGCGAACAGAGAGCTGGGCATGGAGGAGATCCTGTTGCTTTTGCCCCATGGCATTGTGCCACCTTTCTGTGCTCTAGCCACGACACGAGGGGCGGCAGAAAGGCTGTTCAGCCGGGCCGACTTCAGAAAGGGTCCCTAAAGTGCCCCTCCCTTCAAACTCTGGGTAAGAATTGGTCCTTTCAGGGTCTTAAAAGTTGTGCCCCTCGTTTTTTAAACAGATTTTTATCTATCTATGTATTTATTTATTTATAGAGAGAGGGGAAGGGAGGGAGAAAGAGAAAGAGAAACATCGATCAGTTGCCTTTCACATGCCCCCCCAGCCAGGGACTTGGCCTGCAACCCAGGCATGTGCCCTGACCGGGAATTGAACCAGCGACCTTTCACTTTGTGGGCTGATACTCATCCAACTGCACCCCCTCTTTTTGGGCAGCGGACCCCGTAAAACCCAGGAAGGTCAGGGATAAGGAAGGAGAGGGAGGCCGAGCACTTTCTACCCAACACTTCACCTAACAGCACACACAAGGCCGCCTCGCTCCACCCTCGTTCTACAGAGGGGCACACCGTCACATCTGGGATTTACTTGCTCCCAGCTGTGTGACCTTGAGGCAGGTCACTCAACCTCGGCTTCCTCATCTGTAGAATTGGGTTAATACGATTGTATCTACCTCACAGGGTGGTGGGAGGATCCAATGAGGTGATCTTTTATAAAGCACTTAACAAGGATGCTGGCCTAGAGTAACCGTCAATAAATGCGAACTACTGTTGGTGGTGTTTCCCCCGGGCCGCTCACGCCCTCTGCGGCGGGGAGTAATTCACCGGCCCTTCTTGCGTCTCCGTCTCTCTGCTGCCCTCTAGTGGGCCCCGGCCGCACCGTCCTGAGGACGCCGGTTAACTTGGCGTGTCCAGAGAGGTAATTTCTTCCTCTAGATTTCAAAGGAAGTTTGCCATTTAAGGAAACCTTATGGTTGACTCTCGGATAGAGTCATATAACTACTTTACTTCCCTTGTTACCAAATAGAACTCACTTGTGGTTTGGCATTCGCATATTGGTTTTCTGGAAGCAGCACCTGCTACAGTGGAAAGGCAACGAGGAGGCAATTTTTCTTCTTGACATTCACAGTAATTGGCCATTTTTAGGTTTTACGGGGGAATGACCTTTAGCCCCAACACACCTGTGCAAACCTCCTTAGCCCGCTGTTTAAGACGATTGTTGTTCACTCACATCTCCAGTGTGGGGATAACTTACCAGTTTCCTCAAGTTCTGCCTGTCTCTCCGTGTTTGTCCTACAGTGTGGTGTGAAAACTGGTGGCGGCAGTGACCGTTTCTGTTGTGCTCCTGGCTCTCTCTGGTACCCGCCCCAGTGTCTGGCACACAGCAGGTGCTAGGTGCATGTCTGCGGAACGAATACTGCACTCACAGCTCCAGGTGGCCATGTGGCCCCCAAACCTGACCCCCGCCTCTGCAGACCTGTTAGAAATGGAAGGGCAAGCACCGAAGCGTGAGGGGGATCTACTGAGGCAATCCTGGTTGGGGGCTTTGTGCTGAGCACTGGCTGTGCGAAGGTAAGTGTGATGTAAGGGTGGACTCTGGAAGAAGTTTTTACAAAAGGAAAGGTTGCTGGTGAGAGAGGGCGGGCAGGTCTGACACCCACCCGGTTCCTCGGTCAGGGAGAGCACGGGGCGAGGCAAGCCAGAGTCCTGGATGCAGGGCTGGGGAAACGGGGCGGGGGGGGGGGGGCGCTGTGCCTAGGGACAACAGGGCTGGCACTTACCACAGACGCAGGGCCAGGGCCCTGGACTGCAAGGGACCTCCCTCAACCGCGCGTTCCGCTTCCAGGTCCTCAGGGCTCTCAGCCCCGCCCTTGGCCCCGCCCCCTCAGCCCCAGCCAATCCGAGAACCTCAGCAACGCCCCCGCCCCCTCCCCCCACCCGCCCCTGTCTCCACGCACGGTCTGGGAGTGGGGAAGCCTTGCCACTATGGTCACCGCGCAGGTTCTCCCGAGTCCCGACTTCCTCCTCGCCCCGCCCCTGCAGATACTGGAGGGGACATCAGACCCGGCGCCGGGGGTCCAGCGTGTACCCCGGCGGCGCCCGCTCTGGGGACCGCCCTTTCTGGAGGTGGCACCTTCTTCACGTGCACACTCCCCGTTGGCAGGGCCTGGGTCCCCTGAGTGACGCCGGCTCTACCCTCAGCCCTGTCCTGGCACACCTTCACCCCCTCGCAGGGCCTCAGGTTCCTCATCTGATAAATGGGAGTTCGTGGCCACTGGCGTCCGCTCTGGGGCCATTAACCTTTACGGCTAGGACAGACAGGACAGAATTTGTAGGTCAAATAAAGCCATCCTGAGCTAGGGCTGGGGCTGGCTGTCGCATACCCTTCCCAGGCCCCTCGGTAGGACACAGATTCAGCCCCTCTCCCTGCAGCCCGCTGCCTCCCGAGCCCACCATCCTCTTAAATACAGGCGTCTGGGGGTGGGGTGTTGGGGGGGAAGGAGTTAGGGGGGTGGGGAATGGGCCCAGGCTGACGCCGATGTCGTGGGCTTTGGCTCCACCTAGTGGCGCAGGCTCCGGTTGAGGTTCTGGGACAAACCGAGGAGCTGGGTGAAGTGAGTACCTGGATACGTCAGAGATCAGCCACAGCAGGGACGAAGTGAAAGAGGCGTTTCTCTGCCTCTGCTTCCGAGGGAGGTTGGGATAGTGTGTGTGCAGGGCGGGGGTGAGGGAGAGGGTGGGGGGTTGTTACCAAGCACCGATGTCTCTTCAGACCTCTCTGCCTTTGCCTCCAGAAGGCTGGGGTAGCATCGAATCTCCTGCCAGCCACGCCACCTCCACCCCTGGGCTGGCCCTGACATCCAGCTGTTGCTGTGGCTGTCTTAGGGCCACCACAGTCCTGGGAGGCCCTGTTTCCCTTCCCCTAAGCACTGTCACACACACCAGCTCTCTGCCTTTCTCCTGTCCTCATTCCAGTTCCTTTTCAGCTATTTGCTCCCTCCTCTGCCCTTCCTTCTCTTTGCACCCTGCACCCCTGTCTGACTGTGTGTCTGTCTGTGTGACTGTGTCAGCATTTCCACACCCTCCTCATGGGGCACTGGCCTTGGGCCCTGGAGAGGCCTCTCACAGCCCTTCAGGCCCAAGGTCCACCTGCCTGGAACACAGAGGCCACAGTCCCCAAATAGGTCCCTTACTCACCTTCCCTAGGAGGGAAGAAGTGCCCATGCCAACCTCCAAAGCTGGGTTGTCTTAGCCTCTGTGTTTTTAGCAGCTTTGACTGAGGTAGGACAGTGAGAAGCTAGAAAATTCCTTGGCAAGTTGAATGGGGAAACTGAGACAGACAGCTGAACAGTGTCTGAGCAAATTACAGCCAGACACAGAAGGTCATCTCCCTAGAGATAACATCTGGGCCTCAGCTGAGTTTCAGCTCCAGGCCCAGAAAAGCAGCAAAACCAGATGGGTGACACCAGGAACAGCTGCAGTGACTAATGACCCCTGCCCTGGCCCTGAGCCATCAGTGGAAACAACAACCCTGAAAGGGCACACCTGGAAAAGCTGATGAGCATTCTATGGAGACGTCCCCTAAACTCCCAGCATTTAAAAACTCAGAACAAAGGACCCGACATGTGTGCTTCCTCCCAGGAGCATGCCCAGGCCTTTTCCTTTCCCCTCTTTTTCTCCCACAGGCATGCGTTTCCTAAAGTGTAAGGGACCCCACAAGACTTGCAACCAGGGGAGCAATGGGCAGTAACAGCTTGTCCTAGGCTAACCCTGGAACCTGTCTCTAAGGCCCCCTTTTCTCTGACTTTCCAGTGAGCTCACAGCCTGCCTCGGTCGTTCCTTTCCCGTACCATTTACAGAGAGCCAAAGAAGACCCATCTAGTGTATCCTGTTGCTTCTGTCTTAGGCCCGCCCTTGTTTCACTGTCCTTGGCTTTAATAAATGTAGCCTTGGAATCACCTGGCTCTCCCCAAGGCAGCCAGAGGTGACCTCTGAAAATGGTTTGCTATTCACTTGACCCAGAAAACCCCACAAAATCATGCAAATCAAGAGATTTATATCTTCGTGTTCACTTCAAGAACTCATGAAACTGCCCAGGCCATCAAGGGTGTGCATATTCATAAAGCCACCAAGCACCTGAAGGGTGCCACTTTACAGAAGCAATGTGTGCCTTTCCATCTTTACCATGGTGGAGTCGGCAGGTGTGCCCAGGCCAGACAGTGGGGCTGGACACAGGGCCGGTGGCCCAAAAAGTGCTGAATTTTCACTGCACGTGCTTAAAAGTGCAGACAGTAATGCTGACGTATGGGTTTAGACGTAGATTCTCTGGTCACTGAGCACATCCGAGTGAGCAGGGCTCCCAAGAGCAGCGCAGAACTAACAGAGCTTGTGGGCACGCCAACCCACACAGGACCCCCCCCCCCGTCGCACTGAGATGATCCTGCTGAGAAAGAGCGCGGGTGGTTCCTGAACCGGAAGAGGAGGCGGCACAGAAGGAAAAGATGTCCCAGAAGAAGCCGAAGAAACAGCACCTTATGGCCTGGGAGTAAATTCAGCACAAAACAAACAGTAACAGAAGTTTTAAGACCGGCCTTGCCGCTTTTCTGGGCCTGGAGCTGAAACAGCCGGGGCCTGGATGTCTTCTCCAAATACAAGGACAGACCGTGGACAAGACAACAGCATGCCGACTGCCAGAGGGAAGGGGGTCGGGAGGTAGAAGAGGGTAAAGGGGGGTAAATGGTGACGGAAGGAGGCTTGACCTGGGGCGGTGAGCACACAATGCAATACACATGTAAGTTTCAGGTGTACGATATTCAGAATTGTATGCTTGAAACCTATGTAATTTTATGAACCCATGTCACCCCAACGAATTCAATGAAAACTTGAGTCAAAATGACAAAAAAGAAAGAAGGGAGCCGTGCAAGTGCTCGTAGTTGTGCCCATTGCTGGGCACCCGAGACTGTCTGCCCCGGCGACCCTCTGCACCTGGCCCATCGTGCCTGCCCTGCAAAAAAAAAAATTTTTTTTAAATCGCCTGGACTCGTGCTGTGAAATGTCCCCTGCACAAAGTCAATAACCCACACACTATGGGCAGGCCCAAGGTAGAACCCTCAGAAAGGGTAGGTCCCCTTTCTGGTAACACAGCCACTGGTTGCAGTAGGGAAGTCCCTTCTGACATGACATGACATGGTTCTATACCCACTTCTAACTGGCCCTACCTGTTATAGGTACAAGGTTCCTGTGCCCTGTGTTTCAAAAGAAAGGCTAATATTCAGTACGTTAGAGTTTGGGGTTAGGAAAGGTTTGTTGAGAAGGCCCGGCTGGAGAAGATGAGGGTGCCTTACAGCTCCCACAAATCCATCTTAACAGAGAGTCTGGAATTCGGGCATCTTTCATCGTCAAGGGGAAGGAGGAGGGAGAGGCAAGAGGTGGGCGGGGGCCGTGGACAGACAGCAGGATGCCAGGTGTCGAAAGGGATCCAAGGAGGAACTTGAAATTTCTAATCCCCTTAGTTCTGGGTTCGTTGAGCCCCAGTTGATCTGAGTCCAGTTCTGGAGGGACTCGGGTAAATTTTGGAAAGAACAGTACTTACTCTGCCGTTTTGAGGCTACTCAAGCCTGAAGTGAAGTTCCTCTAATTAATTAGTATATCTATAGTGCTTTAGGCAGTTAGACAAGAGCTGAGCAAGGATGACAGGCCAGGCATGGAATGTTACGAGGGTGGAAGGACCCAGGTTCAAACTGGGGAGGCAAGGACCTTTCTTCCCCCAGCGTGTCACTGGTCATGCAGTTGGGCCCACTGACCTTTCTTATCACTGGTCATGAAATTTAGACTCGCTGACTTTTTCCTCCCTAAAGATAACATTTAGACCTCCGTAGCTCCAGGCCCAGAAAAGCAGCAAAACCAGCCAAGTGCTGCCTCAGGACCAGCTGCATTGATTAAAGACCTCCTGCCCTGGGGCCATCCAATCAGTGGAAACCAGGACCCTGATGGAGCACACCTGGAAGGCTGATGAATATTCTACCGAATCCTACCCTGAGACCTCCCCTAAGATTCCCACCTGCAAAGGAGAGGTGAAACCCTTGGGATGGAGGACAGAGCACATGGTCTCCCTCCAGGAACACGCCTATGCCTTTCCCTCCCCCCACACGCCTGCATCTCCTAAATGCTAAGAGACCCCACGGTCCTGCAATCAGGGGGGCAAAGGGCACTGGCAGCGCCTCCAGGGCTGACCCCCTGAACCTGTCTCCAAGGGCTCTATTTCTCTGACTTCCCAGTGAGCTAAAACAGCTCAGCCTGGGCTCTCCTGTTGCTGCTTTTATCTGAGCGTGCTTTTGCTGCAGCCGATGAATTCTTGCTTGCCTTACGACATCTCTTGACTGACATCTTTCCTTCCAGAAGACAAGAACCGAGGCCTCGCTGTCACTGGTAACAGCAGCAGAACCCTTAGCTCCTGAGGGCATCAGAAAGAGCAAGCATTTAACTCTGTTACGCACTGTCTTCCTCATCTGGAGCTAGGCTCTGCCTCCACAATCCAGCGCAGGCACTGTTTTCCCTCAGTTTGAGTTTAGTGTGTGGGTGTGCATGTGTGTGTACAGGGCTGTATGTTTTGTGAGGGGGACAGGGAAGCCCCGCTGACCCGGGTCACTTTTGTGCTGCCTACTGGAGGAGTCCAAGGCCCAGGGTCTCACAGGGACCCGCTTGAAAATTTGACAGCTGCAAAAATAATTGCTGGCCCTAAAATAGAAGCACTGCAAAGTTGAAAATAATAAATTCTTAATCAAATGTCCAACTGTAACATTATGTCAACCTCATTAATTGTTAAATTTAGTATTCATAAAAATTTCATTGCATTTGAAAAATTGTGTGGGCTAGGTTTTTCTCAGTTTACAAGAATTTCACATTGTAATTTAAATCAATTAGCCAAGTCATTTTGTTACCAGAAAGGGGCTGGGCCAGAGTGGTTCTGCTCCTGGCGGGCCTGTAGTGAGTATATGGATTCCTTTTTTTTAAAAAATATTTTATTTATTTCTTTTTAGAGAGAAGGGGAAGGGAGAGAGAAAGAGTGAGACCCCCACATGTGATGCTGACCAGGAGGCGAACTGGCAACCCTTTGCTTGGTGGGATGACGCCCAAACCTCTGAGCCACACGGCCAGGGCTCGTGTGTGGGTTCCTGACTTCATACAGGAGAGATTTCACAGCGCAAGTCCGGGTGATTTTGAGAGTATGTTTGTTAAAGCCGGGGGCAGTGAAACAGGGAAGGGCCGGGGATAGAAGAAGCAAAGGACAGAACCGGGCGAGGCTGCTCTGGCTCTCCAGGACGGGAGGGGAAGGAAGTGAGCCGAGGTGGGGTTGCTGTCAGCTCACGAGGGAGAACGGGAGGCCTTGGGGACAGGGTTAGGAGTCGGGCTGGGATGAGCTGCCACTTCCCATTGCTGTCCTAGTTGCAAGTCTCGTGGGGTCCCTTAGAGCTAAGTAGATGTTCACCGGAGAAGGAGAGAGTTGGGGAAAGGTGAGTGTGTGCTCCCGGGACGGGCAGTGCCTGCTGGGTCACTGGTCTGGAGAGTTTTGAAGGCTGGGAGCTCAGGGGAGGCCTTGGGGAAGAATCTCAATAGACTATTCATCAGCTTTATGCTGATGATCCAAAATGAGATTCATTTTCTTAACTTCATCTGTCCTTGGGTGTGGTTGCCAAGGGGCCCTAACTGGATTTCTGCTGTCTGTCTCCTTGAGTAGGGAGGGTTGGGGAGGGGAAATGTAAACCATTCACTCCTCAGTGTCCTTGGTCCGGGAAGACGGGGTTTTGGTGTTTGTGAGAGGCCCGTAAACTGCTTGGCTGACTGTTTCCGTGTCCCTACTCCCTTGTTCGGGCTAACAAGGCTGTTTCAGTTTCAAGAGTAAATTATAAATATCCTTTTAAGAACTTTACAGCAGATTTCTAGTATTTTATTATGCTTGCACTGATGTGGGGGTGGAGCTGTCAAAAATAAAAAACGCCAGAGCTCACAGATGTCCTTAAGCAGCCCTTCGTCTTAGGGTGAGGCGGGAGTCTTTGAGGCTGCTGGGTAGGGTGGGGGCAGGACCCAGATTGGCCTCAGGGAATAGTGGGGACAGTGGTGGAGAGGAATGGGTGGTGTCTTCTCCCCACTGCCCGCAGGGAGTTCTTCCAGGCTACTCAGTTTTGCCTCAAGTTGGGGTGCAGGGACTCCTCTGGACTTACAGGGTGTAGAAGAAAAAAGAGGTTCTATGGGAAGTAACCTCACAGGGTAATCTGAGCATAAATTCCTAAATGGGCAGGTCATGGTGATAGGGAACTCAAGACTTTAAGATTTTAGCCTTAGCTCTCAGTCGGTAGACTTAAGTGACTAATGCATGTGGAAGGCCGCTATTCCAGGAAGTGGAATGCATGACCTAGCTCACTCCAGGAGTTCGATAAACGGTCACCCTTGTGCCCCAGGGGTCTGCAAGCCATGGAGAGGACATCTGAGCCACTGTGTTCCAGGAAGGGAACGCAGATAAAGAGTTGCTGCTCAGCAGAGGTACGAGGAGAATGACAGCTGGACTGCATCTCTTACTCAGTCAACCTCTTTTCCCCAAACCCCTGACCTGCCTTTCTTCTCCTTACAGAAAGGTCGGCTGGAGATGAGATGTTAAGATGGTTTGTGAGGGCATGTTACCCACCTTCTTCTCAGATCGCTGGCATCTGGATGAAGCGCCCACGGGGTCAGTCCTCACCCCACTTACTGGTTTTGGCAGGGACAGGCAGCACGAGTGTAGACTTTTCCCATTTCAGTGGTGGGCAGTCTCGCTCCGGGCACGTAACAGCTGCTTCTCCTCTTCCTTCTCCTTCCCCTCTTTTTAATGTTTATTGATTTGAGAGATAGAGGAAGTGGGAGGGAGGGAGAGACAGAGAAACGTGGATGGGAGACAGAAATACCAATTGGTTGGCTCCCATTCTCACCTCACCTGGAGATCTAACCTGCAACCTAGATTTGTGCCTTGTGCAGGAATCAGACCTCCAACCTTTGGTGTGCGGGACAGCATTCCAGCCACCTGAGCCGCACTGGCCAGGGCAGCACGTAGCTTCTGTAGTGAGAGATTTCTTTGCCTTAAGCAAGCCCTGTCCATTGCTTCTTTGCATCTAGGTTAATATGCCACGTATATTTTTCTAAGATTGATTGATTGATTGACTTTAGAGAGAGGGGGAGGGAGAAAGAGAGGGAGAGAAACATCCACGTGTGGTTGCCTCTCACGCGCTCCTATTGGGAACCCGGCCTGCAACCCAGGCATGTGCTCTGACTGGGAATTGAACCAGCGACCCTTTGGTTTGCAGGCCAGCAGTCAATCCACTGAGCCACACCAGCCAGGGCCACACCACATATTTTTATATTTTCTTTAAATTCTCTTTTTTCAAAATGTTTTTCTAAATTTTACTTTTAAATTACAGTTGACATTCAATATTATTTTATTTTAGTTTCAGGTGTGCAGCATAGTAGTTAGACAATTATATAATTTACAAAGTGATCCCTGAAAGGACAGAGCCAGCCCCATTTGCTGTCCTGGCACTATTTGCTGAGCAGGCCTATGACCTCGTTGAACGTCACTGACATTGTACTCTTCTGAGCTGACGTCCCCAGGACTGGAAATTACAGGAAAGCAAGAACTGAGCTAAGCACCCCCTACAGCCACAGGCAGAAGATAATAACATGGGACCAAACTGCAGCCTGTGTTACACCGGAACAGCCCCAGGGCCTCCCAATAGCACCCACACCCTTTTAAAATCCCATTATAATTCCATGAAAACTCGAAGCCCCGGCCCCCGAGGCTGGTGCATCTCTCCACACCATGGCCCTCTTCTTTCTTGGAGTGTGAATAAATACTTTGTACACCTTCTTCTCTTTGTGAATTCTTTCACGGCCTCTGTCACTAGCCACTGTAACATTTTGGTGGCCTGTATTGGGACAGTCTCTATTTCTCCCTCTTCTTCAGCTTCTTGAGACTTGTGACTAGGGGAGCAGTGGGCAGCAGAAACTTGACCCAGGCTAACCCCAAAACCTGTCTCTGAGATTTGGAGAGAAGAGTCTAATCCTTTTCTCTCCAGACTCTGGGGACAGCCTCCTTCTCACTCACCTTAATAGCCAGCGTGGGTAAGTGTCTCCGAATCTCGGGATGAAAACATCCTGTCGAAAGTGATACCTTATCCCCTCCTCTCGTAGTTGTTGCCGTGAACCCCGGTACTGGGTCTATCACTTTCCCAGGGTCTTGGCCGGGAGGGACGCCTCTAACATCTCCCTGCTGGGTTTGGTCTGCTCTTGGGCTCTAGACATACCTTTGTGGTTCAGTCTGCTCTCGGGGGCCAGGAACGCCTGGCTCTGAGGCAGATCCTCTTGTTCAATCTGCCCTCGGGCTTGAGGACACTCAGCTCCGGCCGCAGATCTCTAGGCCATTTGAGCTGGGGACGCCCTTACCAAGCCTTTCCCCCACCCCATCATTTGTTCTGGTGCTGAGATATCCTTCCCTTTCAGAATGGGCACTATTCAATCGACCCCGCCCAAGGACGCCCCATTGGGATATGACTGAACAAGGCTCTGGGACTTAGGGCCTCAGGCCCCAGGGCTGGAGTTCCCTGCTGCAACACGGCCTGGCCCCCGTACACACTGGGTGACTGGAGTCTGGCCCGTGAGTGGATCTCTTGACGATAATACTGTCCTCCATCTCCGCCTTGACTGTCCTGACCCCCCTCAGGGTCTGGAGAAGAGGAGACAAGATTTCAGTTCTCAGCAGGGACTCCAGTCTCTCTCTCCTTTTCATTCCGATTCGCCTCACTCTGCCACCACCCACCCCCCCACCCCACCTGCCATGCTTGTTTTCCAGCTGAGCCGCGCTCTGACCCTGAAGGTGGTGGTTTTCTAGGCAACGTCACCTTGCAGGGCGCTGTCATTCCCTGCCAAGTCCTACATTCAACTCGCCTGCGAAGTAAGCTTGGCTCCACCGAGCGCACATGAAGTCAAACAAGGGTACGACGAAGCGGGGGAAAAAGTCTCACCCCCTCCCAGGCTGTAAAACACCCTGTACTCTCTTCCTGGAGACCTGGGAGCTGCAAAGTCCCGGGAAAAACTGGGCCTGCCTCTCGATGCAGAGAAAAGGGTGGCATTTTAAACTCAAGCTGCTTTTCTGACCCTTTGCCTGAGGAAACAAAAATCCTCCCAGAAGAAGTTTGCTTTTCTTTCCTTACCTTTTTGAAATGCAAATACCTGGTCTTCAAGAATTCTTGCTTAGCCCTGGCTGGTGTGGCTCAGTGGATTGAGTGCCAGCCTGCGAACCAAAGGGTTGCCAGTTCGATTCCCAGCCATGTGCCCTGGCTGGATTTCGGGCCAGGTCCCCAGTAAGGCGGGGGGGGAGGCGTGCAGAAAGCAACCACACATTGATGTTTCTCTCCCTCTCTTTCTCCCTCCCTTCCCTTCTCTCTAATAAATAAATAAATAATCTTAAAAAAACTCTCTTGTCTAGGCCATCTTTTAAAATACAAATTTCCTTCATCAAAATGCATTTTGTCAATGCTAAAATAGAAGGTAAGGCTGTCTTGTGGACACAGAGTCACCCTATACAACTATTTCCACGTGACACCTGGGACACAGGGTCCAGTGAGTCAGGGACCAATCACCAGTGACATTTGAAGGGACCTGTCTGTTCCCCATTGTTTGGTACTCTGGACATGAGGCCACCCTCAGGGCACAGGGTAAACAGGTCTGTCTCTTGTGTTTCTCTGCTGGTGTGGGCTGTAACCCCCAGTCTTCCACCGGGAGCATTTGTCTTCTGTCACCAGGTTTCTGACCTTCCAGAGGCCAGCCCCGCCCAGGCTCTTCCCTGCTGCTGGACAACGTGGAGCAGAGACTGTTTCCTCCACCACCACGCACTGACAGTCCTTAACACTTTCACTGAGTGTCTCACAGGTCTTCCTGCTTGGCATTCAGGGCCTTCCCGCCATTTTTCAGGCTTCTTGAAAGTTGTCAAAAGCATATAAGAGCATAAAATCTTATACTTTCTCTACAAAAATTAGTAATTCAAATTATGCGTGTGGTCTTTATGTGACACGTGTCTGTGTTACATGTGTATTACATGTGGTGTGTTTTCTGCCCCCGGGTGGCATAACTAGGTGTAATGTTCTGTTGGTTTAAAGAAATTAAATATGAAAGAATGTAATTAAACAGGATCCTGCAGTTTGGACAAAATATTTGGTATTAAAACTGGTTTTAAGTTTGATTAATGTCTTTTAGAGTTATTACCAAAAACTGTGTTGTTTTAACAGGTTTATGTTACAATCTTTTGGTTAAATATGACAACCTTCCCAAAATTTAAATTTGAAAAGCTGAGCAATGACTTTGAGTTCTTCCAATGGGCCTCAGGAATACCTCCAGGATTTGTTCTCATCTCACAAAAAAGAAGTTTTTGGAAGTAATTAGGCCAATTTAATATGATCAAAATTACATGGGAAGCTTTGCCAAACAGAATAATAATAACTGTTTTATTTGTATACATATCTTTTTATCAAAATAGATGTTCTAGAAATTTCAACCTGCCCCAGGGAGGAACTCACACAATTCAGAATCAAGTTCAAACAGAGAGCTCTCAGGGGTAACAGGTGTCCTGTCAATGACACTGGACAAGCCAAGAGTGGCTTGGGGGGTTCCCTGTGGGGACCAAGCAGGGGTGCTCTGGGTTTTGCGTCCCACACACTGGGGACGTAGGGGTCGTTCCCATGCTCAGAGCGCACTGCTGGTAAGTCCCGCACAGCGCTTTGAAGCCTTGCATACTGTTAGGTCTTTATATAAATTAAGATTGTGTGTTAAATCTAAAACTATAGGCTTTATATCATTCTTTTATTCATTTCATAACAATTATTATATGCCAAGAAATTGTCATCTTGATGTCAGAAAAGCAAAATTCTTTACTGATTACATTATAATCAAATCTATAAACATGTAATTCTAAATTTGGTCATTTATAAACAGTCGCTGTTGAACTCTAATGTATTTGCAAATGTATCTTTGGATGGGTTCATGAAAGAGATTCTGACTTTAAATGACAGGTATCGCCCTGGCTGGTGTGGCTCAGTGGACTGAGCACTGGCTTTTGAACAGGAAGGTCGCTGGTTCGATGGCCGGGCAGGGCGCCTGCCTGGGTTGCGAGCCAGGTCAGCCGGTCGATGTGTCTCTTGCATATCAACGTTTCTCCCTTCTTTCTCCCTCCCTCCCCGTCTGTCTACAAATAAATAAATAAAATTTAAAAAAGTAAATTACAAGTATTTGAGTAGGTCACATCTTTAAAGTAAATGAAGATTTGTAGGACCTAAAGAATAACTGAATTCATGGAAATACTGGCAAATAATCAAGACAAAATTGGTTATGTGGGACTAAATAAAAAAAAGATAGTTGTTATTTTTAGACTTTTTTCAAAATATTGCCAATTTTAAATCTTTCTGTTTTCCAGATATAAGAAAACTTGATTTTTCTCTGGAACAACTTGTAAATTTTGCCATCATAAGCAATACTGAAACATTTATATTTTTCTCCCTCCCTAAAGCTCTTAAGGAGTGAGTATCATTCTCACGGCAGCATGTTAGTTTGCATAGACCCAGTGAGAATCTGTCCTCTGTCACAGCACCAGTTTCCAAGTGCAGCTCTATTAGCCAAGGCTTTTTCTGGAGTGTCATGATCGGAAGAGTCCTGCCTGGACTCTGGATGTCAGCGGAACGCTTTAAAAAACTCAGATCGACTACTGAAGCCAATAAGAGCCCCTTGGATACCTCGCTTTGTCACGTGGCTCACGGCAGTCTTTCCAGGTAAGGAGCAAAGGCTGCTTTCCTGAAAGATGGCGAGGAAGACACCTGAAGACATTTCAGGCACCTCAAGAACTGGAGGAGTCCACCCAAACTTACTGGTATTGCAGGCAAAGCCAGATGGCAACTGTATGGCTTGGCTGCTTTGCCCTGAGAGGCTGATTAAAACTCATTCTGAAGGTTTCTTGTCAAATTCCAGCAAAGCAGAAAGAGCTCATATGATTAATTACTATCCTTGTGTCCATGCAAGTAATCAGGCCAAATGGAAACTGGACTTATATGCTGTCTCTTTAATAAAATGAGGGTGATTTTAGGGAGAGAAACTGTGTTTCAGTGAAAATCACAATGTCCAGTTGTCACCCACAAACTGATGGAATCCGAGTTTTTCTAGTTTTCTTCCAAGCTGATGTTTCATTGTTTTCTTTCATCCTCAGACTTGCAAACACTGAGAACTATCGATGCGGTGTCAGCCATACAGAACCCACCTACCGCTCCGCCTCTGTGTCACTGCGCTTTAACATTCCTGGTTTGGCGATCAAAGTCACGCATCCTGTGACAAATGTCAAAGGGCATGATCCACCCTGTGCTTTAATGAGCACCGCACTTTCACTCTCAGTTGCCAGGCTCTTGTTGCAGTTGAATGGCCTGTTCCCAGAGCCAGGGGTGCTGACGCCAGCAGTGAGCCAGTGAATCGCAGACACACATCCCAAGGTCGCATCAGAACACGAAGAATAAGCCCAAGCGGGCGTGGCACTGTTACCAAACAGCAAGTGGGGTCCTGCTGCCCCTGCCACTCTCCAGGCAAAGTTCCAGAGGAAAAACCTTGGTGATAAAGGAAAGAAGTCTTTATTCAAAATTGTACAGTTTTGGAATAACAGTTTTCCACATGCATTTAGTCACTTAAGCCTATCAATTAAGGCTAAAATCCTTAACTCTTTAGTTACAGCTTTAATCGCTTAAGCCTTTCAGTTAAGGATAAACTCTTTAACACATGAGTTCTATGAGTCCCCCTGTTAGTTTTTAATTATCTTTTTAAAATATATTTTATCGATTATGCTATTACAGTTGTCCCACATTTTTTCTCCCCTTTCTCCCCCTCCTTCTTGCACTTCCCTCCTTCCACCAACATTGCCCCACCTTAGTTCATGTCCATGGGTCATGCATATAAGTTCTTTGGCTTCTCCATTTCCTGTACTATTCTTAACCTCCCCTGTCTATTTTGTGGCTACCCATTATGCCTCTTATTCACTGTATCTTTTCTCCCCATTCTCCCCCTTCCCCTCCCTGCTTATAACCTTCCATGTGATCTCCATTTCTTTGATTCTGTTCCTGTTCTAGTTGTTTGCTTCATTTGTTTTTGTTTTTTTTAGATTTAGTTGTTGATAGTTGTTAGTTTGTTGTCATTTTACTGTTCATAGTTTTTGATCTTTTATTTCTTAGATAAGTCCCTTTAGCATTTCATATAGTAAGGGCTTGGTGATGATGAACTCCTTGAACTTGACCTTATCTGGGAAGCACTTTATCTGCTCTTCCATTCTAAATGATAACTTTGCTGGATAGAGTCATCTTGGATGTAGGTCCTTGCCTTTCATGACTTGGAATACTTCTTTCCAGCCCCTTCTTGCCTGCAAGGTTTCTTTTGAGAAATCAGCTGAGAGTCTAATGGGAACTTCTTTGTAGGTAACTGTCTCCTTTCCTCTTGCTGCTTATAAAATTCTCTCCTTATCTTTCATCTTGGGTAACTTAATGATGATGTGTCTTGGTGTGTTCCTTTTTGGGTCCAATTTCTTTGGGACTCTCTGGGCTTCCTGGAAGTCTATTTCCTTTGCCAGATTGGGGAAGTTTTCCTTCATTATTTTTTCAAATAAGTTTTTGTATCTTGCTCTTCCTCTTCTTCTGGCACCCCTATGATTCAGATATCGGAACGCTTAAAGTTGTCCTGGAGGTTCCTAATCCTCTCCTCATTTTTTTGAATTCTTGTTTCTTCATTCTGTTCTGATTGGATGTTTATTTCTTCCTTTTGTTCCAAATTCTTGATTTCAGTCCTGGTTTCCTTCCCTTCACTGTTGATTCCCTGTACATTTCCCTTGATTTCACTTTGTGTAGCCTTCATTTCTTCCTTCATTTTGCAAATGAGCTCAATCAATTCTGTGAGCATTTTGATTACCAGTGTTTTGAACTGTGCCTCTGATAAGTTGTCTATCTCCTTGTCACTTAGTTGTTTTTCTACAGTTTTGATCTGTTCTTTCATTTGGACCATATTTCTTTGTCTCATTGCACCTGTTACATGGTAAGGGGTGGAGCCTTAGGTATTCACCAGGGCAGGGCAACCCTCTTTGCTGAGTTGTGGTGCTGTCTGTTGGGGAGGGGTCAGAGAGGGAACAGTGACGCTTGCTCCACTCTCATCTCACTTTCTGTCACTTCCTTTGCTTCTGACAAGTGGATTTCAAACTCTCCTGTGAGGCTGGGAATTTTTCCTGCCGCCACAACCCCCACAGATTTTATTATAAACAGGGGTTTCGAGTCTTTAGTTTCCTGTGCTGAACCCTTAAATTTTGAGGTCTGTCTTGCTCCCCCGTTGTTCCTCCTGGCTTTTCTGTGCAGGGAAATGGGATTACCAATGTGGTCCACCAGCCGCCGCCTTGCTGCATGTCCTCTCTGCCACAGCTGCCTGTCTCTGCCCCTCCTACCAGCCTGGATGAGTGTTTCCTTAACTCCTTGGTTGTTGGAATTCCATGCAAATGATTTTCTGGCAGTTCTGGTTGTTCTTTCTTTTAAAATTGGTTGTTGTCCTTCTTTTGGTTGTGCGAGGAGGTGAAGCGTTTCTGCCTATGCCTCCATCTTGGCCGGAACCTCCTCAATGTTCTTCCTTTTTAATTATCTTATTTCTATAGGGCTACCTTACAAACTAAAACACCATAAGATACAAAAGCTACACAATTTTGGAAGAAGGGCAGACTTCTGCCTCAGAGTTTATCCCCTCTAGAACTCCCGGAGAAGAATAACCCTGCCACCCTCTGCCAGGCCAGCTTGATCCTGGGCTGCACCCAGAGTTTCTTCTCCCATCCAAAATCTATCCAAATTCCATCCTTTGGGAAATGCAGGCAGCTGCAGCACGATCATCTAGGCGTCCTTGAGGAAGAGAGCCTGAGAGCCCGTCTCTGCTCTTCTTTTATTTTAAATCATCTGGCCCATAATTCAATGTGCTCTGGAGGCGTTCAACTTCTCAGCCAATCCTGTGCTAGACTGTTTACCATCACCTAGGCAACCTCTTCCTGTTGAGTCTCCCTCCCTGCTCCTCCCCAGGGATCTGATCAGGTCTCTCTTAACAGCATGACTCTGCTTCTGCCCCCTCCCCTCACTCCTGTTTCCCTGTTTCAAGAAAAACTGCATGTCCATGCTCCCCCTTTAGGAATTCTCTCCCTTGGTAATTCTCACTAATTCCATAAAAGAATTGCTGACTTGGCCAGAGATGGCGAGACGGTTTTTGAGGCACGAGCTTGCCATAGCCTAAGGATGCTAGCACCTGAAAAAACCCACTTTCCTTTTTGCCAGCACCTGTCTCACAAGTTTGGCTTTTGTGGCAGCAGGCAGTACAGTTTGCAAGGATATTTCTCCTGGTTTCAATTGTAGTTTTAATTTCATTTCTTTGATGATCAGCAAAAATGTTGAACATCTTTTCATATGTCTGTTGGCCCTCTGTATGTCCTCTTTGCAAAAGTGTCTATTTGGGCACTCAGCTCATTATTTTTTAAAGATTGTATTTATTTTTAGAGAGAGAAGAAGGGAGGGAGAAAGAGAGGGAGAATAAGGTCATTGTGCAACAGATACATTGATCAGTTGCCTCTCGCACGCCCCCAGCTGGGGACCTGGCCTGCAACCCAGGCACGTGCCCTGACTGGGAATCGAATCGGCAGCCCTTTGGTTCACAGGTCGGCACTCAGTCCACTGAGCCACACCAGCCAGGGCTCTCAGCTCATTTTTAATTGCATTTTTTTTTTTGTATTTTTGGGGACACACCTTATCTTTGAAATGCTGCTTTCAGACCCTCCTTCTAAAGAGGACCACCTTCAAGAGAGCACACAATCTTCTAACCATACTCTGACCCTGCCTTGCTTCTTCCTGCCTTCCCATAATCTTACATTCCCTCCATAATTTCAAATGCATAAAAAACCCTGCAAATCTGTTTCTTCTCAGAACATTTGAATCTTGCACCTAGGCATATGTCATCAGTTTGACTCAAATAAACTCATAGAATTCTCTACATTTCTTACATCAACATTTACTTGGCATAGTCGGCAGGACTCCAGAGAAAGCCACCAGTACCTGGCGCTAGGGCCCATTGTGCCCCACTGGCTCCCCGCTTCACATGGCGTGGACTTGGGGGAATTTCTCTTGGAATTTCAGAGCTCTTTGCTGTAAATAGCAGGGGACGATTTTATTTAAGCTGTTCTTAGAAAATTCTCAAGATGGATCAGGGTTGAGATAACCCAGGGAAAGAAAAAAAATGAGTTGTTGCTTTTAATTTTTAATGTGCCTCGACTGGGACTTGAACTGGTGACCTTCCACTTTGTGGAATGATGCCTAACCAACTCAGCCACACTGGTCACGGCCCAGATGCTCTTCACGTTCATGTGATGTAAGATTAATCCTTGGTAAATAAAAGATAGCTTACATTTGTTGATTTAAGTAAAATAGATGTGCCTTTATTTTGCCTGGGTTTCACAAAAATAAGCCCATGTTAATAATTGACTTTGAGGTCTGTAAAGTATGTTTCTAGAGGCTATAAAATGTCTTCATAAATTTGCCAAACCCTGTCCAGGTAACTCATTTGGTTAGAGTGCCAACCTGATACGCCAAGGTTGTGGGTGTGACCCCCAGTTGGGGCACATACAAGAATAACCAATCATTGCATAAATAAGTGGAACAATAAGTTAATGTTTCTCTCTCTCTTTCTCTCCCTGTCTCTCAAATCAGTAAATAATTTTTTTTTTTAAATTGCCAGCTAAAGAATGCCAATTACTTACTTCTCAGTTTCATTAGAAACTGGTTTTAGCTCTGCTGGTGTGGCTCAGTGGTTGGAGCATTGTCCCATAATCGGAAGGTTGTGGGTTTGATGCCCGGTCAGGGCACATGCCTGGATGGCGAGTTCATCCCTGCTTCAGGTGTGGGCACGTGTAAGCCCTGGTCTGAATTCGTACACTGTCCTGGCCCCGGTGTGGATCCCTGGTCTGGGTGCTGGGTGTGCGAGAAGGCAACCAGTTGAAACTTCTCTCACACTGGTGTTTTTCTCTCTCCTTTCCTCTGTCTCTCTCTAAAAAGGCAAATGAAAATGTCCTCAGGTGAGGATCGAAAAAATTGTGGTTGTAAATGTTAAAATCTCAGCATATGTAGGAATAACTTTGCAGTGTTCTTGAGGGGACCCTGAAACACCTTGAATGACTTGTCTTTAATGTTAGATTGTATGGGAAACACCGTAAAATAAGCGATGAAAAACTCCTATATTGTATGAATAAATGATGTTGCAAAGTAAACAAGTAGTCAGGGCTGTGGGGAATCAAAAAGAGCCGTTTGGTCCTTCTGTCCTCTGGCATCCTCTTAGTGCCTTTGAGCTGAACTCAGATGAAGGAGATTCTGAGCTGACATTATCGAAGGGAGGTATCTTACACTGTTGCCAAGGTTTTCACTTCAAGAAAAAGCCAAATAGGCAACTGCTTCCTTTCACAGATAGCTCTCAGACTTTATTGCTTATTGGAAAGGACGTCTAATGAAAGACACTCTCCAACCACATTGAGCTTCTCAGGTGCCTAACCACAAAGGACACCTACCCTGTTTCTGACACTTGCCTCTGTCTACAACAGACATCAGAGACTCCTCAAGGTCGAGAAGCTGCTGATGTCTGGCTGCTATCCAAAGACAGCAACCAGGCCTGTAGACCTGTGGATTGATGTTCGACCCAGAAGCCAGCTGTTTGATTGTCTTTCCTGTCTGCTACTGGTGTTGGTATAGTGAGAGTTACATTTGTTCTTGGCTTTTTCTATAGAGTCCAGCTCCAACCGCTGATGGTTACTGAAGATGCATAACATAACTCTTTTTACGGCTTATGTAAATGTTACGCTAGATGCCAAACAGAAAGATGAGATGGCAGCCAAACTCAGATC
The DNA here is from genome assembly GCA_007922815.1 of Macrotus californicus. NCBI lineage: Eukaryota > Metazoa > Chordata > Mammalia > Chiroptera > Phyllostomidae > Macrotus > Macrotus californicus. The sequence goes on along the minus strand of VMDR010001283.1, from coordinate 67,128 downwards.
ATGGCAGTTCACAGGGGAGAAATGACTCGGTGCTGGCTTTGTTTTGCAGTGAAGGCTGTGAGACATGGCGGCTTTCCATTGACATCTCTTCCCTGTTTAGGAAAGTCCATCCTCAACTCACACCCGTCGTTACAGTATTGCCTCACCCAGCGGCCCTTATTTCAACGAGACAATGTCAGTGCTGAGACTTCCTTGGAGTGAGGCTTCCTAACACTGTGAGGCCAACAGGCTGGTCATCAGTGCATCCTTTAGACTGACTCATCACCAAGAGGCAGAGCTGTGGATGAAACAAAGGGGGGGGTCTGTGAAAAGCAACCTCGCAGGATGATCTGACCATGAATCCCTGACTGGGCAGGTCAGGGGAGGCAGTCACGCCCAAAGCCTATAACTTTGTTTTTCAATCCTCACCTGAGGACATTTTTTTCATTGCTTTTCAAGAGAGAGGAAGGGTGGGGGAGAGAAAGAAGGCGAGAATGATGTGAGAGAAACATCGATTGGCTGCCTCTTGCACGTGCCTCGACTGGAGACCCAGCCCACAACCCGGGCATGTGCCCTGACTGGGAATCAAACCCATGACCTCTCCAGTCCATGAGATGACACTCAGCTTCCAACCCGCTGAGCCGCACTGGCAGGGCAGAGCCTCTAACTTCTTTAGTAAAAGTCTGTCTTTGCCTAAGCAAGCCCTGTTCATTGTTTCTGGCATCTAGTTTAACACACCGTTGACATGCCTCTTTTCAGACCCCTCCTTCTAATATGTGACCACCCTTGAAGGCCCCTATTCTCAGTGCACCACCCTCTGCAGAGCACAATCTGAACTGCCCTAAAATCCAGAGATTTTCGAACAGTGTCCTGAAAGACTTTTAAAAACATGCAGTACCTGACTGTTTAGTCAGGGGTACCGACCTCTTTTCCCTTAGATTTTGAAATATAAAAATGAGAATAATGAATGCAGCAATAGCTATCCAGTATGAGTGTATCAAAATTATATCTATTTTTTGGTCAGATAGGCAAAAATATATTTTTCTGGTATGCTGTAGAATTTTGGTATTAGTTTATGTGCACCATGAGATGAAAAAGGTTGAAAATCACTGCTGTACCCCAATCCCCACCTACCTTCATATACTATTCCTTCTGTTCCCCCCTTGATTCCAAATGCATAAATAAGAGACACTGCAGCCCTGGCTGGGTAGCTCAGTTGGTTAAAGCATTGTCCCCTTTCCCCAAGGTGGCGGGTTCGGTCTCTGGTGAGGACACTCACAAGAAGCAACCAGTGAGAGCATGAATAAGTGGAACAACAAGTTGATACCGCTCTTGCTTCTCTCTCAGATTAATAATTTAAAAATGTTTAAAGAGTAAAAGAAACTGCAAAATCGTCGTTCTCTAGAGCATTTGAGATGTTGCTCTCCGGCACATGTCATCAGTTTTGCTCAAATAAACTCTTATAAAAACTCTGTTTCTTGCATCAGCAAGGAGTTGTGGATTGTCATGTGATCAGAGAGAGGCGCACAGGGTAGTGAGTGAAGAATAGGGCTGGGACTTGCATCCACCTCATGGGAAGTTCAGCCCCAGGGGAGTAAGTTCTCGTGGGAGGGCTGTGACAGGTGGGCCCTGAGGCCAGCTCTCAGAGGTGCCCTTTGCAGGGTCTTCCAAACTGGGAACACTCCTCTGCTGAAGACTCAGGGCTGTTGGCTTCCAGGTCCTCTCTTCTCCCCACTTGCCACCCTGTTTACTCCTGCCCCCAAAGCTCTGTCAACTCCATCCCATATTTCCCTTCATTTCACTCTCTCTGGCCAGAAGGAACAGCCTGGGATCCATGATAAGAAACAGTGTCCAAAGCAGGGTCCCCTTTCCTCCAGGGCATGAGCACTCAGGTTTTACAAACCCTGGGTATGGGTAGGAGGAAGGTCTCAGATGGCCACGTGATCTCTCCCATGGCTCCTCCCTTGTCCTGCTGGAAAAAAAAGAAAGAAAGAAAAGAACAATGAAGAGCAAAAGGAATTTAGTATTAACTTAATAGCAATAAAAAAGTTTTCAGAGTTACGTTCTGCTCCTTAAGCTCAGGGATGCCACAGCCTTGAGGCCTGTCTCCAGGGCTGGTTTCTTTCCAACCATCTCTAGGTCCTTCCCATGTCCCCACCCAGACTGTTTGAACTGTTAAGAGTCAGGTGGGATGAGAACATAGAATACACCCCCCGAGGAAGGAACAGGGTAGGGGAGGGGTGCAGTTTGACTTAGTGTCAGCATGACACAGCCAATTAAAAACACATGTGAGCTTCATACATGGTGTCCATGCCCTGAACTAAGTCACAAGAGGGAGGTAGGGTGGTACTGATGCAATGAGGTTAGATGGGTACTTTGACAACCTGGGACTTTTCTAAGTGCTTTATTATTCTGCAATAATCCAGAAAGGCAGGTATGATTATCCCTATTAGAAAGATGAAAAATTAAGAATCAAGTAGTTCCCACAGGGCTACAGGAGCACTCAGTGGTTGGCCCAGGATTCAAACTCATGTCTACTTGGCTCCAAAGTCTTTGCTTGTTTTACAAGGCCAATTGGGTTTTTATGTCTGTGGCCTGCCGAGCACGTCCCTGCTTTTAGAGACTGACTCTCCCCACACTGTGTGGGTCCAGAGGCTCCATCCACCACAGAGGCTGCTGGCCCCTGGCTGAAAGGCTGGGTGGTGACGCAGGCCTGCCTATTAGTCTGAGCATAGTGACCCTCTACACTATGAGTGGACTGAAGGGGAACATGTGACCAGGCTGGCCAATCAGAGGTCTGTGGACGTTAGAGAGGGGGTCTGTCTACCTCTGGGAGGGAGAGCTGCCCTGGCATCTTTCTTGCCACGTGCAGGTAGTGCAAGAGGACACAGCCAACAGGGCAGAAACAGGAATCAGGAGACAGGGAGAGTTGCAGGGAGAGCGTGCAAGCCCGGGAACACCATCAGATCGCCAGCTTCGCCCTGACTTTCAAGTTTATGTCAAGGGATTTTAAACATTTATGTGTTTATTTTTGTTTAAGCCAATCTGAGCTGGATCTCTGCCCGTGGCTACTGAAAGAATTCTGACAAACGCGCCTCTTCAGTGAAATGTGTTATAAACACAGAAGCTCTTCCTGTTGGAGAGGGACAGGTAACTGGAGTAGTCATAGTTCTTGATGGCAAGTGACAGAAGGTGGGTGATGTACGGGCGGGGGGTTACCAGAAGGATCGAGTTGTAGCTGGGCCTCTGGGGCTTTGGGGACAGGAATGAGGTCCTGGCCATGACCTTTTGCTCTGGGCTCTTCTCTTAGCTTTCCCTGGCTTCTTTCTCTCTGTTGGCTCCCTCCCTCTGGGGGCACGGACACAGCTTTGCACCTCATCACTTGGCCACCAGAGAAGGGTTGTTGCCCTTTCCTTACATGAACGTTGAAGATCCTGGAAGGGACCGCAAATGGCCCTGTCTGGGTCAATTGACACTCAAGTGGAACTGTCATCAGTGGCCAGAGGGGAGGGTTTCTCAGGACCCCTCTCTGTGTTTTACAGTCTTTCTCAGAGAAGAGGGGTTATTGTGACACAGGGAATTTCCCCACAACGTGTCTACTATGGGAACAGAAGTTCTGGCTATCTGTTCTGTGCCAGGCACTGTGCCAGACATTGGGGGCTTATGAGGTTCCAGGCACCTTCCTGCCCCCTGCAACTTCTGCGGTGATTTGAGCAATGGACCCAGATGTTAGGGCGAGGTTCTCAGCTTTATTCTTGGATGGAAGCACCAAGCTTTCTTCCCATCCTCTCCTTACTTATCCTAACTTACTGTGGTCAAGGCTGCTAGCTGGGCCTGTTACCACCAAACAGAAACTACATTTCCCAGCCTCCTTATCATTAGCTGCAAGTCTGTGTCCCGTGCTGGCCACTGAGATGCAGCTGGACTTGTGTGGGACCGAGAGGAAGGCTGCTTCAATGGGCCTGACTCAACAGGGAGGCCCCGTTCGTCTTCTTCAGTTCTTCCTCCTCTTCCTGGCCAGCAGCACGGTAGGGCCTGCACAGCATCTCGGCGACGTGGCTGGGGTGTGCAAACCAATTGCGGCATGCATGCAGCAGGAAGGCGGAGCCTGAGTTTTCCACGGGGCTGATCCAGGAGCCCAGAACCACCCAGTTCTTGCTCCTTTTATGTGAGATAGAATAGGCTCCTGTCCTGTGTAGCTCTGTGATTTGGATTTTCTGTTTATCCATCCAAATCTGATCCCAGTCAGTATCGCCTTCTCAGTCACAGACAACATTTCAGATGGATCTAAATGAGTGCGCCCTCCACCCTGAGAACAGCAGGGCAGTCACAACACGCAGGAGGTGGGCATGGGGGAGCGAGCACAGGCTTTGCTGGCACTGGCCAACCACCCTGAAAGCCAAGAAGAGGTCAGCGTGCCCGCCCACTCATCCGGCCTTACCCATCAGAGAGTTTAGAGTCCCATCGAGAAGGGCTTGGTGAGGGTGAGCCCTAACTCCCTACCACTCTTGAGAGGGTGAAATGGCAGGAACAGAGAGGAAGGGAGAATAGTTATGATATACCTATGTACATATTTATAAGAAAGGCATATATGATTTCATTACTTCCTGCAATAGTCCAGCGAGGTGGGCACTAATGTTTCCATGAGCAGATGAGGAAACGGAGCATTTCCCCAGGGCCCCAGAGCTGGTAAGCAGTGGGTGTGAAGCACAACCACATGCTCATCAGGCACAGCATTGTGTGCAATTTTCCCACCACACGCAGGCGTTTGACTGAGTCGGAGGCCAAAAGTGCAGGGAAGCACAGCCAGAGTAACCTTCTGGAGTTTGGAGGACGCGGGACCCATCGAGATCTGAGTGCGCAGACCCCGTCTTGTTGCTGGGGCCCAACTAGTGGGTCTCTGGGGTTTAGTTTTGATTCAAAAAATCTATGCATAAGCATCCTGTCTGGGAAACAAAATGAGAAAATGTCAAATACATGAGTATCCTGGAGTTTCTTCTAAACTGAGTCTCATCAGATGGACGGCACTCCCAGGCTGATTGTCACTTAGTTAAGGGCCCACTGGCCCTTCTGTGCAGCAGCCTAATGAGTGGGTGGCCAGTGTCCTGGTCCCCTCAACCCTGCCCAGAAATGGGCGGGGTTGTCCTCATAATATGCAGTGGTGATGCCACCAAGTGACTCTACCTTCTTCTCCTCCCCCTCCCCCTCCTCCCCCTCCTTCTTTTTATTGTTTGAATTTTAAACATTTTAATACAAATCAGTGTGTCTGGTTTATTTCAGCTCCTTCACTGCCAAACCCGGGGGCAGGGACTGCTTTAGTTTCTCCGCTTTCTCTTTGTCGGTGATGACCAAGGTACAAAGGTATCTGCTGCATCAGACTTCAGACTTCACATTGTCCTTATTTTTATTGATCTCGATAGATTTGGCATCCTTTCACCAGGCTGTGAGCAGGAAGTCTTTGGTTTCCTCAATTTTGTGAGGCACGGCTATGAAGCATGCAGAGTGAGCGGCTGGCACTGCAAACGGTAACAAACAAAAAGGACAGAAAGGAGAGCTGCCATCTTCTTTGTTCCTACAGGGGGACCAGGAGACATTTGATTTCAGGCAGCAGAAATCCCATCCCCTCCCCCCAAAAGAAGAAGGAAAAAGAAAAAGAAATCCCAACACAATTGGCAGAAACTAGAAAGAAGACTCATTGGCTCACGTATCTGGAACGTCTCAAAGAAGGCCCAGTTCAGGACTGGTTTAATCGAGCATCTCTCCAGTGGTACCACGGGCTAGGTTTTTTTACATCTTTCTAAAAACTGGCTCCCCTTTGTAATTACTAGATGGCATCCCCAAATCTCTGGGGTTGTAGGCTTCATCAGAGTAGACTAAAAATATGTCCACAAATTCCTCAATACTCCCTTTAAGAGGTGGAGCCTAATGCCCTTCTCCTTGGTTATAGGCAGGACTTAGTGCCTAGCTTCTAACAAACAGAAAAAAGGGGTAGTGTAGGGCCACAAGAGAGAATGCAGCTTCCCGCCTGCTCTCATGCAGATTGCCTGCTCTGGGGGAGGCCAGCTGCCCTGTGAGGTGGAAAACTGAGGCCTCCCACCAGTAGCCAGGGAGACCTGAGGCCCCTAACAACAGCAGCTGAAGGTTCTTGAAGTAGGGCCAGTTTAACCCAGTGAGTGTGGAAGCTGATCCTCAGCCCTGGCCAAACCCCGGGTAACAGCAGCCCTTCCAGAGCAAGCCTGCACTAGAGCCACCCCATAAGGCTGTTTCTGGGTTCTTGGCCCACAGAAACTACAGGGTAACATTGGTCTTTTTAAGCCGCTAAGTTTTGGGGTAATTTGTTAAGCAGCAACAGATAACTAACATGTTCAGCCTCATTCAGAGAGAACAATGTGCTTCCAGAAGGTCTTTCAGAAAAGTGATGCAGTTCCTCTCCCCAGAGCCTTCAGGAAGCCCTCCCTCATGTCGCACTGGCATGACTGGTCACAGCCTGTGCTGCAGCCGGTGACTGGCCAGCGGGTGGAGTGAGGCCAGGAACCACCTGACTGGGACACTCTTGGCGGTCAGTGCCCCAGACACCTGGGCTGAGGGAAGGTGTGGAGGCCGCACTGAAGGTGAGGTGCTGCCAAGAAGAGGAGCACAGGTCTTCCATGCCACACGGATCAGGGCTCCTTCTCTAGAGGCACGTGGGGCCACTTAAAACAAAGGAATTGGCTTTAACTCAGGAATTTAAAAATTTCACCTTGGTTCTGAGATTCTATGAGGAAAAACAAGTTGGCCACTTTCCTCTGTGGAAGCTCATTGCCTTGGTGCTCCCTGTGAGACATGGCCTTCCCGGCTGATGTCATTCCAGGCTCAAGGTCGCCAGTGAGGCAAAACAGCCCCCTCCAGTCTCTTTATCAGAAAGCCCATGCCTGGGAGGGGCAGGGGTCACTCTCCTAGGGAGAACAGCAAATATTTGATAAACGCAAATATTTGTTTTATTTTTTTTTTCTAAAAACCTGCTGCTCTAAATTTGTGTTGGAAGTGGTTTAACATGATTGGAATCCTGAGTGAAGTGGCTGTGAGCGACAACTTTCACTGTCACGGGTGATCGATTCACCGATAAACACAACGGAAAGGGCAGGTTGTCAGCTCCTGTGTGTGCAAGTGTGTGTACGTGTGTGCCTGTGTGCATATGTGTGTGTGTGTGGGGGGTAGCTGCTGTATTGAGTGATAATTCACGTACTGCACAGTTCTTCCATTTAAAGTGTACAATCCAGAGGTTTTCAGTATATTCACAGAGTTCTATAAGGATCACTACAATTAGTTTTTGAACATTTTTATATTCATCACCCCAAAAAGAAACTCTGCACTCTTTAGGTATCATGCCTTCAGCCCAGAGCAACTGCCCCTCTACTTTCTGTCTATGTGTGTTTGAATATATCCTTTATTTGTCTGCAGGTAAGATTTAGAAAAAAAAATGGAGTCGTATTATGCAAGGTAAAACCTGAGGTGTAGTGAAGACCGTTGTCCTGAGATGCCCTGCGTGGCGTATGCGTGCTTTCTGACATACACGCTTCTATTAAGTGGGCTGTAGTTTTGTTGAAACTCTGTTATGACGCACCCTGTTTCCTGGGAAGGTGGGGGGTTCAGGGGGTGTTGTGCACAGGGAGTGGGCTGGGACTGGGGGTGTAGAGGCAGATCAGAGAGCCAGTGTGTGGTCGGGGAGGAGCTGACATCCTGGTGGCGACCTGATTTGTCAAGATCTTGGAGTAAGCCCAGGGTGGGCTGACTACAGACCTCGGTTCAAGGGACACAGGGCTTCTTCTGAGTCAGCCATACGGAACCATGGCCCCAGATCACTGCCAGCTGGGAAGGGATGACGAAAGTTGGCATTCAAGGTAAAATTCCTTTGTTTCTTCACATTCTTCCAAGGCCTGGGCGATGAAGACCTGCCCGTCACTCCTGCGCCCTCCTCTGGCCTTCCCTTTTGTCATCAGCCAGACGCCCGCTCTGTGGGAGTCTGCAGTGCTGTCTGCCCGGCCTCACCTGGGCAGGCTGCAGGGAGGAACCAGCGGCACCTCTCCATGTGGCCACTCTTCCTTGGGCCCCTGCGACTCTTTGGGAGGCTTGAGGCCTGCCTTGAGGCTTTGCTGCAGTGGTCCAGTGCAGGTCTCTGCTCCTTTCTTAACCTCAGTCTTCCTATCTATTTAATGGGAGACCAAAGAAATGGTACCTAAGGGCCTTTCCAGGTCTCTCAGCGTGTGACACCTAGTTCAGCCATCACTTTACAGTCTGCAGAGTGTTTCATAGCGTTGTTAATGCCATCATTTAGTGTCCCCAGGCCCACGTCTCAGGAGCATGGTGAGGGGACCCAGAGCTCAGCCCTGGGAGAAGGTCCGCCTGGGCTTGAATCCCACTTCTGTCACTGGTCGGGCATACGTCCAACCTGCCTACCCCTTCGTTTCCTCATCTGTAAAACGGGGCAAGTGTTAGAGCTTACTTCGTGAGGGGTGTGTGAAGGTTAAGTGGAGTAACTCAGGTAAAGTGTCCTGCACACAGCAACACTCCATACATTCCACCAATATAGACACGGAGATTTGGGGGTCTTGCCGAGGCACAGTGTGGTAGAAATGTGCTCTTCCTACAACACCGTGCCGCCTCTCCCAGGTGTGGAAGTTGAGAAGCAGGGTCTCCTAGATGTTCCCAAATCCAGATGCTTGGGATATGGACCCAGACTCCCTGACCTGGGCCTCCCACGATCACAGCTGAGCCTGGGAGCATATCTCTCTATTCCACCGAGTTCTGGCCTAGTTTGCTCCCCTCTGGGAACCTGTTCAAGGCGCTGGGGAAGGATCTGGAGCCCTGGGCCAGCAGGCCACGATGACACAGGGATACAGGTGGCCTGTGGGGCAAGCTGCAAGGCAGCTGGACAAGGCCATGTCCTGCCCATTGGGGGCTGAGTTCTTCATTCTTGGAGGGGTGCAGTGAGGCAAAGGCAGGGCCCCAGATGAAGAGACAATGCCTAGGGAGTCGTTTCTTGCCTTCCTGTTTCTTCCTTCCCTCGTCATCTTCTGACGTGGTGCTACCTAGGAGGAACTTTCTCTGGAGCTGACCTCCTTTTTGTCCCCGATCGCTTTGCTCCCTCCTTCTCTACCCGTCCACTGGGGGTCTGCCTTTGCCTTCTCTCTGGCCTCTCCTTCTCCCTCTGTTCCTCTGTCTGCATAGGTTCCCTTATTTTGCCCGAAAGAAGGAAAGTAAAAGGCACCCTGACTCAACCTATCTGCCACCTCCAGGTACTCCAGGATCCTCCAGCGGAAGGTCTACACCACGATTCATGGAGTGAAAGGCCTGTGTGCAGGGTTCTGAGGACAGTGCTCTCCACCTCCCAGTGGCCCTGCCAGGTAACTCATTTGAAAGAGGTGGACACTCGCTCTCAGAGAGGATGGGAACATTTCTTGCCCTGGCCCGGTAGCTCAGTTGGTGAGAGTATTGTCCTGACACGCCAAGGTTGCAGGTTCAATCTCTGACAAGAGCCAACTAATAAGTGCATGATTGGGTGGGACAACAGATCCATCTCTCTCTCTCTCTCTCTCTCTCTTTCCCCCTTCTCTAAAATCAATCAATAATTTTTTTTTAAAAGATGGGAACATTTCTCAAGGTCACCAGCTAGTACAAGGCAGAGCTGCAGCCATACCTATTTGGTTGGATTTCCGAGCTGTGATTGGTCTCCGTGTCATCGCCTCCCATTCCTTTCTCACTTGTTCTCTGGAACTGGTCCTTCACCTGTTGCCTTGGGGAGGCAGGAAACCAGCAGGCTGTGGAAGGTCATTCTTTTTTTAACCCTCACCTGAGGGTATGTTTATTGATTTTAGAGAGAGAAGAAGGAAAAGAAGGAGAGAGATACCTTGATGTGAGCAAGATACGTTGATCAGCTGCCACCTGTACATACCGTGACCAGAGATCAAACCCGCAGTCTAGGTATGTGCCTTGACTGGGGATGGAACCCGCAAGCTTTTGGTGTATGGGATGATGCTCCAACCTACACCTGGCCAGGGCGTCATTCTTTTCAATAAAATTAAATTTTTTTTTTACTGATTCTAGAGAGAGGGAAGGGAGGGAGAAAGAGAGGGAGAGAAGTATCGACCAGTTTCCTCTTCTGCTCGATGGGGGACCAAACACACAGCCCAGGCATGTGCCCGACGTGGAGTCGAGCCAGTGGTGTTGTGGGCTGCAGGACGATGCCCAGCCACTGAGCACGCTGGTCAGGGCTAGGGCATGGCTGCTCACTTAGGCTGCACCCTGACCCAGCTGTCCACAAGGCAGCTCGGGGACCAGGACACGCATGCACAGGACAAAAAAGCCCACACTGGCTGTCACAGACATGTGCCTCGACCTGAGCTCTCCTCTGAAACTCGGGCCGGCTGGCTCTTTCCCTGCTCTCTCCTGCCTTCTCCAGGTGCTTTTCCTTTGTTCTCTGGGCAGGAGTCTCATCCTCCCCCACTCCCACCGTAGGGGCCACCAAGCCTCAGCCCTCAAACTGTGCTTCCTCCCTCTCTGTGGAGGCCAGAGTCCTTCTAGTCTCCCCAGACTCATGGCTTTCTTTCCACTTCCCCACAATGTACCACCATGGAGGGCAAGGCCTCCCTCTCTGCCATCACCTAGACCTCTGCCTGGAATAGAGGTGTAGAATGTTGTAGGTGCAGGAATAAATATATTCGCCTGTCCCCATGGTTGTTACCTCACTTGGGCTGACCCTACCCACCCACCCAAGTTGACCTCTGAACCTCAGAGTTAAAAAAAAATATATATATATATATATATATATATATATATATATATATATATATTTATTTATTTATTTATTTATTTATTTTTAGAGAGGGGAAGAGAAGGAGAAAGAGAGGGAGAGAAACATCAATGTGTGGTTGCCTCTTGTGGTCCCCCTACTGGGGACCTGGCCTGCAACCCAGGCATGTGCCCTGACTGGGAATCGAACTTGTGACCCTTTGGTTCACAGACTTGTTCTTAATCCACTGAGCCCCACCAGCCCAGAGTGAACCTCAGAGTTTTGAATTTGAAAGAATAAGACACAGATAACTTCACTCACCGAATGTGATGCAGCTTTTTTCTAAGAGATGGTACAGGAACATTTAATAACGAAAGGGGAATGCTCACAATGATGAGGGTAAAAGTGCAGCAACACACTGAGCTGTGTGCACACGGTGCCGTTGCTGTGGGCTCACAACACCTGAAGGGCTTCTGGGCCAACGTGGTGAGGTTTGCTCTCTAGATTCATCGAACCAGAAAGGCTCTGGGCCCGGGACGTCAGCCACAATGAGGCCCTGTGCTGAAAATGTAGAAGAGTCTTCTTTAGGGAAATTATCAGCCTATCTGAAAAGTCACATAGACACTGACACTAGTGATCTGTCAGAGTCTTCCCCGATGGCCCTGTCCCAAAGCCACAGCTGGAGAAGCCCCACTTACATGCTCTATGCTGGCCAGCCTTCTGGGTCCCGACTCTTAAATTTGGAGTCTGGACGGGACTCCTAGTGGACTGCCAACAGTCAGTAGACATTTGAGGAAACTTCTAACATAAATGGCAGGGACCAAAACAAAAGAAAAAGGGACTCAGAGGAAATGGGGACAAGACAGAGCAAGAGAAAACCAACCAAACAAATAAACAAACAAAAAATGAACAAAACACCCTCCAAACCAAGAATTAGAAAACAACCCTATGGTTTGTGTCTTCAGAGAGTCCCGAGAAGCTATTATGTCCATATTGTGTCTATACCCAGATACAGGAAAGCCCCTAGGAAATGAAAAAGCAGTTAATGGAAATAAAAATTGCAACCGAGGGATGGGAAACTGAAGGAAATGTCTCGTTAGGTGGAATGGAAAGACAAATATCATATGAGAGAAAAGTAAAAGTAAATGAAAGATAAATCCAGGAGGTTAACATATGAATAACAGGAGTTCCAGAAATAGAGAAAAGGTAAGTGGAAGGAATAAATTATAAAATAAATTATACAACAAAATGTCCAGAAATTCGAGGACGCGAGTTTTGAGATTGGAAGGGCTTACCAGGTATCCAGCCCAAGGACTGATGTGGCAAGATGCATTGTGAAATTTGGAGAAGCCAAAACAAAGAGGAGCCCCTAAGAGTGACTGCAGGGAATAAGCACAAATGCGGGGGCCCAGGGCTCAGCGTGGCACGGACTGCTCAAGAGTAGCTCCAGGAAATGGAAGACAATGGAGCTCTGATTTCACACAGTATTTTTAAAAACAGAAAATTATTTCCAACCTAGAATTCTATATTCAGCTAACCTCTCAGTCAAGGTAGAAAAAAGACATTGTCACCTAAGCAAGGCCTCAACATTTTACTTTTCACACATTCTTTCTAAGAAAGGCTTTGAAAACAGGAGACCTGGGATCCAGGAAGCAGGAGTGAGAAACAGGAAATTTCCAGGGTGACCTTGAAGGGAGGTCCCTGCATGGCAGTTGTTCGCCAGCTCAGAGACCAGCAGCCTGGAGTGGGAACAGTGAGAGGGTGGTAGTTCTCCGGAACAGAGGTGGATAGGAACCTAATGGGCTTGACTGCTTTGAGGAAAGATTTTCTTTTAGATTTTATTTATTTTTTTTAGAGAGAGGGGAAGGGAGGGAGAAAGAGGGGAGAGAAACATCAATGTGTGAGAGATACATTGATTGGTTGCCTCTCACATGCTCCCACCTGGGGACCTGGCCTGTATCCCAGGCATCTGCCCTGACTGGGAATTGAACCTGTGACCCTTTGGTTCGCAGCCCGCGCTCAATCCACTGAGCCACACCAGCCAGGGCAGGAAAGATTTCCATTACCCTCCGGGAAGTGACACCAAGAGCAGGGTGGGTTGGAGCAGATGATTAATGTATCTCTTACAAACTTACTGGTGCTGTGATGGTTGATTTCATCGGCCGGTCAGGCAGGCGGGGGTCCTCAATCATTCCAGCAGTGATCAGGGGCGGTGGTGAAGGCACTTTGTCCATGTGATTAATCTCCATAATCAGTCGACTTAAGGAGATTATCCCAGACCATCTGGGGGGCCTGATTCAACCAGTTGAAAGGCCTGCAGAGCAGAGCTGAGGTCTCCTGAAGAAGAATCAGCTCCACAGTGGACTGCAGCTTCCTCTCGCGCCCGAGAGCCCCAGCCTGCCCTTCCCGCCCTCCTGATCCGTGGACACCAGACTTGCCCCTCAGCCTGCGATTGCACAAGCCAGTTCCTTGAAACAAATCTATCAAAACATATCTCCTTCTAGATCTGCTTCTCTAGTTGAACCTGCATTTTTAAATCATCTGTCCAAGTTATCTGTACCAAACTATCCACTGTAGTAAAAAAAAGAGCATTTCAACCACTCAGAAAAAAGAAGAACACAGAAAGAAGTTAACTAGAAAAGGACCGGAAGGAAACAGGCACACCAAAATGTCTTTACCAGGGTGTGCGTTCACTGCGGGGTGCTGCGGCCCAGCGTGCCCGCGGGGTCCCTGTAACGAGCCTCTCTGCTCCACTCTCCCCATCAAACACGCCTGGTCGTGAGAGTGAGTCCTCTCTGGTTCCTACAACGTGCCCTTAATGAGTTAAAGTGTATGGAGCGTAATTTTAAAACAGACTGGTATCAAATGATTCAACTTCGCTGCGCTCATTTGCTGTAAATAATGTTTGAAGTGTAGGCGTGTGACGGGCTTTTAGCGATGTGCTTGGTTGTTTGCTGCCAATAATACTGTGAAAGAAGCCGGGGAGCAGGCACCCTCACCCAGAGGAGCTGCCCTGCGCGTCTAACACCTCAGACCTGGGGTGCCACAGCGCAAATAACCTTCGGACTGGGCTTGGGAGGGCATCGCGTTCCAAAGAGCTGTTTGAGGAGATAAGAGAGCAGCAGACCACAGGACTGATGACTTATAGACTGAAAATTCATAACTACATTGTTTGGAACTGACATCACTGTGTTATCTGCACCATGGAGGTGCCTTAGTGAGGTGATGGTTCCTTGCCCTTTCTCAAAAATTCCCCTTGCCTTTGTCTCCAATTCAGGACGCTATTTGGCCTGAGCTATTCTTATTGACCTCAAAATGCTTGTTGCCTCTAACTTTGAAAGGCTTTTTCTTTGTAGATTAACTTTATTTTGGTATCATTCAGAGTTCTTAGTTGTCAAGAACAGAATTCACTCCAGCTAATGTTTTGCAGGGAAGGGATTTACCAAGGGATACCATGCAGTTCCACAGAATCTCCAAGTAGGTAAGATAATCAGGTTTATAGGGCACAATTTAAAGATTTTATTTCTTTATTCTTAGAGAGAGGGGAAGGGAGGGAGAAAGAGAGGGAGAGAAACATCAATTGGTTGCCTCTTGCACGTGCCCTGCCCTGACCGGGGACCTGCCCACAACCCAGACATGTGCCTTGACTGGGAATCAAACCAGCGACCTTTTGGTTTGTAAAACAACACCAAACTAGCTGAGCTACACTGGTTGGAGCTGGGGCATAATTTAAAAATAAGTTAACTTTAGCCCTGGCCAGGTTGTTCAGTCTGTTGGAGCATTGCCTCGAACACCAGAGGTCGCTGGTTCGATCCCGGTCTGGGTGGGGAAGGGAGGCAACTGATCATGTTTCTCTCTCTCTCTCTTTCCTGTCTCCATTCTTCTCTCTCTAAAATCAGTAAACATATCCTTGGTGGGAATTAAAAGAAAAAGTTTACTTTAAAATTATGCCTGTCAGGAATATCACCCATGTTACCTCCCAGGGCTGCCTCGGTGGCCATCACGACCCCACAGGCCTCACATGTAGTAACCGGCGCAGGTGTCAGGTCTCTGGCAGCCACATGCACTAGGAAGGGTTTCACATGGGCCCACTCCCTGATCTCCACCACAGCATCACTACGGGGTGTGTGTCAGGGGAGCCCGAGTCATCTGCCTGCATTCCAGTTGCAAGGGGTGCTGGGAAAGTGACTGTGAAAAATTATGTTAGAAACTGATTTTTTTTGCCTTTTTACTCCGGTAACTTATATTTTATAAAATGCAAATATCACCAGTTTATACTTCAGGTGAATTTTTATATATGTAAACACACAGATCAAGAGAGAGTATTTCTAGCCCCAGAAAGTTCTCTCATGCCCTCTCCCAGTCATTCCCCAACGAGAGAACCACTTTTAACACCCTAACTTCATTTTATCAATTCTTGAACTTTGTCAAAATGGAATCCAACTTGCCAACATAGGGAATGTCCAAAACTGTAGAAAATCTTTATAACAACTTATTTGAGCTAAACAGGATACACCTGGAAGCAAGATATCAACAGACCGAGAGATGCTTCCCAGAGTGGTAGTGTGCAGCTTCTTTTACACGTTTAGAGTTAAGGAGGGGCGCCAGGGGGACTGTGGGAAGGTGGGAGACCAAGCGGGGGTTGGGTCATAGGACATGCACGCTCTGCTCTGAGAACAAGGCTTCTCCAAAGTGTGCTAGCCCAGACACACAGAAACAAAGGGCAGAGCCTGCTGAAGGCGAAGATAAACCTGTTAGTAAAGAAGTCACAGGCTCGGGGCCAGAATTCCTACCCTGACCTTCCTGGTTAGGAAATCACGGTCAGATCGCCCTGTGAGATCGCTTTCATAGAGACCTTTCCTCATCCGCAATCCGTATTTGTCGGTATTCTTGGAGTCTGGCTCCTCTCACTCAGCATGAAAGACTCAGGAGACGGTAATTTTTCTTGTTTGTTCTTTTTCAATCTCTTTTTCTTTAAAAAATTTTTTTAGACAGAAGGGAGGGAAGGAAGAGAGAGAGAGAGAGAGAGAGACTGACATGAGTGAGAAACATCCGTCCGTTGCCTCTTGCACGCACCCTGATTGGGATCGAACCGGCAACCCCCAGGCGTGAGCCGTGACTGAAAATTGAACCCATGACCTTTCGGTTTATGGGACAGGACTCAGTCAACTGAGCCACGCCAGCCAGAGCTCTTGTTTGTCCTTCCCCCAGTGTTCTGCAACGAGCAGAACATGAGCGTAACTGAGTATACTTTTACAGTTAATAGTCAGTGTCTTTAAAAATGGTGATAGTAATACCTGCCGTTACAGCGTTTTCAGGAAGTAGTGTATATGTATATATGGGTGTGTGTGTATGTGTGTGTGTGTGTGTGTGTGTGTGTATTTTGGCGGGGGTAAGCAGAGAAAGTAGGACTTCAAAAATCAAGGAACTGTAGAAGAAAGAATAAAAACAAAAACAAATTCAGGGATCTATACAAAAACAGTATATTCTATATTTTTATAACAGGGTCACAATTAAGATGTATGTTGCTCCAAAGCCACAAGGTGCCTACAGCCTCCTCTTGGGCCCCCGCTGTCCCCAGGCCCAGGCTGTTGGGAGGTTCTGATGGGTGCCTGCTGTCCCACTGCAGAGGTCAGCGAGAGGCCCCAGCAAAGGAAAAGCATAAACCTGTACCATTTCTGTACCACTTTAAGGGCCTGCCAGGGCTGGCACTGAGGACAGGGATGCAGGGGTCTCCCTGTGCTTTGGAGAGCCTGTCCGGCTGCAGAGATCCCAGACGGAGCCTTGGTACCACCGTCTGGGAGGGGCTGTGTGGGCGGGGGCTAACCCAAGGAGGAGGAGAGTAGTTGCCTGCTCTGTCATCTTCTGCCTTGACCTTGAGCTGGCAGATAATAAGCTGGGTCCCAGGGTCCCACAGCCAGTCTCTTGTCAGGCCCTGCTGCAGTAGGAGTAGGTACAGTGGCAACTGTGGGGACAGCATGCTGGTCAGGGGGCTTCCCCTGCGCTCCGTCCTGATCAAAGGCTGCCAGCCCTTCCTGAGTGCCCCGCAGGAGGGGCCAGGGCACACCAGGCTGTCCACTGGAGAGGGAGCTCGAGTCTCCACGCGCACGCCTCGCCCTTTCAGTGAGATCCCCTCCCCTGGGGACAATGGCTGGCTGAATCTGTACCATTTCTGGAGGGAGAAGGGCTCACAGAATTTACACTATCACCACCTCCAGAACTTTCAGAAGTATGGCCCCATTTACAGGTAAGCCTGATACAGGGTGGGGGGCAAGGTGGGGAGGCTGGTGGGATAGAGAGGGAGAGGCACCTGGGCAGCTTTGCTGTGCTCTGCCTCCCTAAATGTCCGCCTTCTGACTTTATTTCTTCCATGCCCGGTGATGGTGGCAGGATAATGGATAAGGCTTCCCAGACAGTGGGTTCAGTTCCCAGTTCCCAGGCTGAACCCTTCCCGGAGCCTCCATCCTCTGAAACTCTGTGGGCACGGGTGGGAGGGTGGTGCGAGAATGAGCCTGGTTGGCTGCCTCCTTGTACCCATTATCCTTGGGACTCCTGGGAAGGTCAGTCTATCATCGCCGTTGTCAGAAAGGGGTTAAAGCTCAGAGAGGCTGGGATTCTTGCTCTGCTCACCGACTAGATCCCTATCCTGTTGGGGTGCTGGCCTTGCCCCTCAGTTCTGTGCGTCTCTGGAGCAGCTGATTTTGCCCCTTCCACTTGGCCTGGCTAGAGGCCCTCTTCTGCAAATATTCATCTTGCTTTCTGCCAGGAAGAAGGGATTTTGTTTTTTTGGCCTCTGAGCACTGCCACCCCTGGTGGTAAGGGGGTGGGGAGGTGGGGGTGGGGGCGTGGAGAGCGGGGAGGGGAACAGGTATCTGAGGGCTGCCCCCTCTAGCAGGCCTTGCTTGTTCTGGTTAGTAGTTTCTAAGGTGAGTCGCCTTCAGGCCAAGACTGGGTTCTTTTCTGAGAGCATAGCTGAGCAGAATGGGAGGTGGTAGAGGTGATGGTTGGGACAGAGGGGGAGCCTCAGGAGGGACGGTGCATTTCACTTTGAGTGATGGGGAAAAGGCATCATAGGACATGCTGGCTGGCTGGCTGGGTGGGGGCTGGAGGGCAGGCTTGTTTGTGTAGGGGTCCAGCTGCTCACTCAACGAAGGTCACTTCCTCCCTCTCCCACAACCCACTTGGGAGCCTGAAGTGCCTTTTTCACAGCTGGTTGGAGGCTGGAAGGCCCCAGGCTGAGTGTCAGGCTTGGGAGAAGATTCCTCCTGAGTCTGTCACCTCCCTCTCTCTCTCCCCTAGGCCTGTCAGTGCCTCTGCCCCTCAGTCTTACTTCAGGGTAATCCCTTGCTATTTCCTGCTTCCTGTGCCCCAAAGGAACTCTTTATCAAGCCCCTTTCTGTTTTCTGAGTCACTTTTACCTGAGCCTTGTAGCATATCCTTGAAGTTGATGTTATAATCCCCATTTTACCGATGGGAAAACTGAGGCTCAGGGACAAGAGTCGTGCAAGGTCACATAGCTCCTCAGGGCAAAGTCAGTGCTGGCCTCCAGTTGTCTGACTTCCAGTTCCGTGTGTCACCATTGTATTCGAACATATAGCCTAGAAATGATAAACTTCTGAATAAACATAAAGCATTTAAAATACAAATTCTGTAGGTTATTCTTTTTGTTATTTTTTTAAAAAATATTTTGTGTATTTTTAGAGAAAGGGGAAGGGAGGAAGAAAGAGGGAGAGAAACATCGATATGTGGTTTCCTCTCGTATGCCCCTTACTGGGGACCTGGCCCGAAACCCAGGCATGTGCCCTGACTGAGAATTGAACAGGCGACCCTTTGGTTCACAGGCCAGCACTCAATCCACTGAGCCACACCAGCCAGGGTCTCTTTGTTATTTTTAAATTGAACTTATTGGTGTGACAGTGGTTACTAAAATTATATAGGTTTCAGGGATATAATTCTATAACACATCATTTGCATATGGTACTGTGTGCTCCCCACCCCAGGTCAAGCCTCCTTCCATCACCATTTATGCCCCCTTTACCCTCTTCTACCTCCTCCCACCCCTGTAGGCTTTTTCTTAATACAAAGGACGTTTTTGTTCATGTTTATAGAACAATTTGGAAAATATAAACATGCGCAAAGGAAAAATTGAAATCAGATACAATCTCAGTTTTGATAATATTTATGCCATCAGGAACGTGGATGTATTATATAAGCTGTTTGGTGGTGTCCTACAGAGACACACTGAGGACTTCTTTCTTCTTTCCTCTCTTTAATATAGTTTTAAAAGGCAGCATCATAGCCCATAGTTTGGATAAATCATGCTTTTTGGCCAATACTTTAAAGTGGACTCCAGGTTTTTTCTGCTATTAGACATGATGATGATGAACCTCATTCATCAGACACCATTGTCCCATGTCAGATCATTGCCTTGGGCTGGATTCCCGGAAGCTGAATTGATAATAATAGCAGTTCGAGGACACTGCTGAATCACGGTCGGGATATGGAGCTGGTGGTGTGAGGACTCGCAGTGGCTGGAAAAACACTGAGGGGTTTCCTGGGAGACTTGGGAAGGTAGGCCTGGGGTGTCTAGGTCAGTGGTTAAAGTAGAACTCTCTCCCCCTCCGCCTCTCCTCTCTTCCCAACCCCTCCCCCAACTTCTTCTCGGAAGGAGGAAAGTGAGAGGGTAGGTGGGCAAAGAGGAAGGAGGAGAGGGAGGGAGGGAGGGAGAGAGAAACTCAGCTCATACCTGTATATATTTCTAGCATTTTGCCTTGAAGTGTGTCTTGAATTAAATTTCCTATGCAAAAGCACACACACACACACAAAGGCAGGTGCACGTGAGAAGCAGAATTTTCTGTGGTTTCCCACCAGTTGTATTTTAAAAGAGACTATTTGCAAAGTGCTTTGTGAGGTAGGTCTTGAGGATGAAAAAGGGGTTTTGTGGAAATTAGCTTCTCTGATCATAGATTCCTAACTGGGCAGGTCTGGGGGTAGTCACACCCAGACATTTAACTTCTTTAGTAAATGGTTTGCCTTTTCCTTAAGCCACTTGCTCACTGTTTCCGTGCATCTAGGTTAACACACCTTTGAAATGCCTCTTTCAGACCCTTCCCTCTAAGGTGGATCATCCTCAAGAGAGCACGTAAGGTCAACTCTCCTGTAGTCCAATTCCCACCTGGCCTTCTCTCACTTCCCTGCCACCTTCTTACTTCCATCCTTAATTTCAAATGCACAAAAGAAACTGCAAAACTGTCCTTCTCTGAAATCCAGAACATCTGAGATCTTGCTTCCTGGCCATTTCTCAGTTTTGCTTCAAATAAACTCTTAAAAAATTCTCTGCAAGTTGGGACACTTCTTTTTTTTTTAATCCTCACTGGAAGATTATCTCTGTCTCTGTCTCTGTCTCTGTCTCTATCTCTGTCTCTGTCTCTATCTCTATCTCTGTCTCTGTCTCTATCTCTGTCTCTGTCTCTGTCTCTATCTCTGTCTCTGTCTCTGTGTCTGTATCTCTGTCTCTGTCTCTATCTCTGTCTCTGTCTCTATCTCTATCTCTATATTTTATTATTGATGAGAGACAGAGAGAGAGAGAGAGAGAGAGAGAGAGAGAGAGAGTGAGAGAGAGAGAGAGATGGGTTGCCTCTCCTGCGTGCCCTGACTGGGGGTTGAATCCACTACCTTTTGGTGCATGGAGGATGCTCCAGCCAACTGAGTTGGACATTTCTTATGTGAACACTCTGGACCTGGGTCAGTGTTGTTTTAATAGAGAAGTGCTTTGTCAGGCCTGTGACTCTGGGAGGCAGATGGCCACTCCTAAAATTTCAATCCTAGAACCTAGGATTGACTGGCCTGTGTATGACCTGCCTAGCAAGCTACATGGAATCATTCCAGTTCAGGACCACTCCAGTGGCACGTGTAGGTGCCCCATTTCTGAGCTATGCACTGGGTGAGAGGGTGCTGAGGGTATAAACACTCAGGAAGAATGAGCATGGGATGAGCTTGGAATGGAGGACTGGATGGCCCATGGAAGGCGAGTGGGCACAGGCTGGTCCTGGTGGCCATGCTGTGGATGTCAGCAGCCAGGGGGTGAGAGGGGGAGGGGAAAGCTGGCACTTATACAAAGCCACAGACCCCTCCTCTTTTCCTTTAGCAGCCCTGTGACGTGGGCACTGTGCTCTTCTCTGGTTCATGAAGGAGAAACTGAGACTCAGAGGGGGCAAGAGGCAGCAAGAATGTGTTGAAATGGAATCCACTTCCGGGGCCCTCTGCTCTGCACTCCCAGCCGTGAAGTGGTTACAGCTGAGTCAAGGCCTGCCTGCCCCCACCACAAGCCTGATTGCACAGGGTCTACGTTGCTGTCCTCGAATTCTTACGCCATAGCCCTTCTCCTTCCCTCCAGGGAGAAGTTTGGCAACATGGAGTCGGTTTTTATCATTGACCCTGAAGATGTGGCCCTTCTTTTCAAGTTTGAGGGTTCCACCCCAGAACGATATTGCATCCCGCCCTGGGTTGCCTATCGTCAGCATTACCAGAAACCCATCGGGGTCCTGTTCAAGTGAGTCCTGGGACATCTCCCAGGGGCTGGAGGGAGGCCATGGGCAGCTGTGGCAAGGGCAGAAGCGGGGAAGTGGGGCTGGGGCCGTGTTTGCTCTGTCCTTTCTAGCTGGGGCCTCTAGGCAAATCCCTGTTATCTTCCTGCCTCCATATAAGTGGTGGTGATGGTGAACTGCTGTGCCAGCTGAAGACCTGAATGCATGATTAACGACCTTGCAGAGTTCTCATTTATTGGTTCATGCATTAAGTCCCATCTTATTGAGCACCTACTATTTGCCAGACCTTGTGCCAGTCTCCAGGGGCTCAGTGACATGTAGGGCAGGGCCCCGCCACCATGAGTACTGTTTCCCATGACACTGTTCATCACAAATTTTGGTGAGGATATGGAGCAACGAGAACTCTCACAGATTGCTGGTGGGATAAAACTGGTGCCAGCACTTTGGAAAACGGCTGGACGTGAGCTGCTCTTGAAGGCACACGGTCCTGTGAGGCAGCAGTTCTGGGACACACTCTAAAGAGCATCCTGAGGGAGAAGATGCCGGAATGCTGGCAGCATGCCGCTCATAAAGCACAAAACCCAGGAAACCACCTCAATGCCCAAGAGGAGCACAAATGAGTGAGTGGTGGCATATGCCACTCAAAATGGACAAACTCGGTGACCAGCTCCCTGCCCCCCAGTACAGAGGGTACTGAGACAGATAAAATTGAGTGAAGAAAGCAAATCTCCCAAGACATGACAGCTTTTTAGAGAAGTTATTTTAAGAAAGTATGTTTTAGAAATATATGTAGATCGGGTAGAACTAGACACAAAAGCAGGCAAGGGAGTCAGATCGGTGGTCCCCTTAGTAGGGGAGGACCAGGTGGACACATGTAAGTTACTGTAACTTTCCTAGTTTTCCTATTGGGTGGTGAGTTTATGATAGCATTCTTTTTTAAAATTCGTTCTTTTCTTTTTGTTCTTTGTATAATACCATTCTTACAAACAAACAAAGCCTCCAAACTAGAAAGAGGGCTTTGTGTGGATCTGTTTTCAAGAGTGGGCCATAAGCTGAAGTTTATCATTGACCCAATCCTGGACACTTGAGGTCCCCACCAGCGTCAATAATGGGGTGTGCTAAGGGGTGCAGCGGAGAGGCAGGTCAGTTGTGTCTGTGTGGTGGTCAGAGAAGATGACCTACAGGGGTCCTTGGGTGGCAGGAGGTGAGCAACAGCCAGGAGGAAGTGGAAGTGACGGGGAAGGCACACCTACAGCCAAGGCAAAGACTAGGGGGCTTGAAAGAGACCTAGCTCCTGGTTCGCAGCAGCAGCGGGGGCCGGCGGGGGGACAGTCAGGTTCTGTTCTCCTTTGTCCTGTTTCTTCCTGCCTTTTCCCTGGGGCCCAGCAGAAGAAGCAAGCTGGTGGGGAGTCAGAAGGTATTGGGAGGAGCTGAGGGCGGGTGCCTGTGAGCACTGAGCTCTGAGCTGTGGCCTGGCCTCCTGGGGGAGACCAGTCAGCCCCTCTGTGCGCGCCAGGCCTGGGGTTTGTGACCACGAGGGCCCAAGGGCCTGTGTTTCCACAGGAAGTCAGGAGCCTGGAAGAAAGACCGGCTGGCCCTGAACCAGGAGGTGATGACCCCAGACGCTGTAAAGAACTTCATCCCCTTGCTGGACACAGTGTCCCAGGACTTCGTCAGTGTCCTGCACAGACGCATTGAGCAGGGCTCCGGAAAGTTCTCAGGCGACATCAGTCATGACCTGTTTCGCTTTGCCTTCGAGTGTAAGGGGCTCGTACCTGCTTGGCAGCTGCCTTGGGGTTGGGAGAACCCTGCGTGCCACCTTGAGACCCAGCCAGCATAAGTGTTAGGATGGGCTTTTGGGATGAGCTAGTGGTGAACATATCCTCTGCCATCAGTTACCCAGGGGGAGCTGAGCACTCTTATCTAGCGTTCATGCTGTGCAAGCAAGGATCTCCAAAATGTAGGTCCCCATTGCCACCCTCAGCCCTCCATTCTGTGAATCTCTCTGTCTCTTAGGACATAGAATTTTGAGGTCTTGGAGGGGAGGGGAGGGCTGGGTGGTTAATATGAATTGGGTATTTAAGGATGTGTAGGAGCTATCCAGATGAGGTAAGGAGGTTGGGCAGTCTAGGTAGAGGGAACAGCTAATGCAAAGGCCCTGTGGCACGATGGGGGGGGGGTATCATGTGATCACTGCAGGGGATTTGGGGTGTCCAGAGTTTGGTATAAAATCAGCATTCAAATTCCTGACCTCATAGGTGGGAAAAACGTGGGGCTGTTATTACTTCCCTGGTCCAGCCAGAGTGGGTCCTGGACAGCCAGTTGCCAGGGCTTTATGTCTCTGAGTCTCTCTCATCTGGCCTGTTTCAGGAAGTATTTAGCCAGTTCGGTCAATTATATCCATAGGAGAAATATCTCTTCCCAGTAGCAAAGCCCAGAGGCTGCTTGGGGTGCTGGTGGAAGGGTGGGTGAAATAGCTTCACCTCCGCCTGGGACTGCGCTGTGGGAGACTGCTTCCTGCCTAGATGACTCCTTTTCAGGGTCTTCTGCTTGCCCCTCCAAAGGACCTGAGTCGCTGCCAGAAGGGCAGTTTTCCTCAGCCCTGAAATTTCAGCTCCATAAACCTCGGGCCTCTGTCTCTTTCCCGAAGGAGACTAGGCTGGGGGCGAGAGATTCTGTGTGCTGGCAGATTCCTGGGAGGTGAGGCTCTCAGGAGGCCATGTTAGAAAAGGTCCCTCAGCTTGTGCTTATCCCTGCAGCCATCACCAACGTCATATTTGGGGAGCGCTTGGGGATGTTGGAGGAGATCGTGGACCCTGAGGCCCAGCAGTTCATTGATGCCGTTTACCAGATGTTCCACACCAGTGTCCCCATGCTCATGCTACCCCCAGACCTGTTCCGTCTGCTCAGGACCAAGACATGGCGGGACCATGTGGCCGCATGGGATGTGATTTTCAGTAAAGGTGAGGATTCCTCTGGCTGTACCCTGGGCAGCTCAGTCTGGGGGTCTGGAAAGCCTTGTCTACCTCAGAGGGTGGGAAACCCAGGACTGGTTGGGGGCACACACATACACACACACACGCAGCTGGAACCCCAAGCGTCAGCTTGCCTCTTTGCCCCAAGTTATGTCAGTAGGCACTGGCTTGCCACGTAGGAAGCCCATCTTCGGATGGGCAGTGGCGGGCCTCAGAGAGGTCCTAGAAATCTTGGAAATGGTGGGTTGAAGGCCAGCCATTGGGGATGGTTAGATTTTTATGGAGGAGGAAGATCAAAGATGTCCATCCTATTCTTCCAAGAGCCCATGATCCCCAACTTGGGTTAAGGACTAGTGATTTAGACCCAGCTGTGCTTGGTGACAGACTTGGACTTGGGTGAGAGAGATTAGTAAAGTAGGGTGGAGAAAGCTGATTGGATTGTGGTGATCAAGCCAGATCTGGAGTCAAATCCCACTCTGCTTCTGATGCCCACCGGACCGTGAGCAAGGCACTACCCTCTGTGGGCTTCTGTTTCCTTACCTGTAAAATAGGGATGATATCACTTACTCCATCAAGCTCTGGTCAAGAATTAGACAGACAGACAGGAAAAACTTAGAAGATAGTGTGTGCTCAGTAAAAGGGCAGCCTAGAAAGCTCAGGGCTCCAGAATCCTCAAGCCCTTGGTGCCACCTCTCACCAAGGGTCCCTTCCTTCCCTCTGGCCACAGAGAACTCACTCTTTTTTCCCCTCCTGCCTGTCCCCAGCTGAGAAATACACCCAGAACTTCTACTTGGACCTGAGAAAGAAAAGAGACTTCAACAATTACCCGGGTATCCTCTACAGCCTCTTGGGAAATAGCAAGCTACTCTTCGAGGATGTCAAGGCCAACATTACGGAGATGTTGGCAGGGGGCGTGGACACGGTGAGGTGACTGCAGGGACACCCTCTGTCCTTTCCTGTGTCCCTGTGTTCCTTCCCCATGAGTTTGCCTCATCCGAAACCCTGCCCGTGTCAGGTAGATCTCCCTGTCCTGACACCATTTCCTAAATACTCACCTCCTAGGAGGCTGAGGTCAAGTCAGTCATCCATGGAGCATACCTTGAGATTGATCCAACAATTTTTCTTTTTAAAAATTTATTCTTATTTATTATTTTTTTAAAAATATATTTTATTGATTATGATATTACAGCCTTCCCAATTTATCCCCCTGTATTCCCCCTCTGCCCCACACCCCCAGCCCTCCAGCATCCCCCCCCCCTTAGCTCATGTCCATGGGTTGTACATATAAGTTCTTTGAGTTCTCTGCTTCCTGTACCATTTTTATCACTCCCCATATATTTTATGCCTACTAATTATGCTTCTTCTTCCCTGTACCTTTTCCCCCCCCATTCCTCCCTTCCCCCTCCCCACTGAAATCTCTCCATATGATGTCGATTTCTCTGATTCTGTTCTTGTTCTAGTTGTTTGCTTAGTTTTTGTCTTCATTGTTTTTCTTTTATTTTGGTTCATTTGTTGATAGTTGTGAGTTTGTTGTCATTTTACT